>QDEB01045963.1:2173-13404 GCA_004193795.1 Asbolus verrucosus | reverse complement strand
GATCTTACTTTGTTTTGTTTCCTTTTATTTTATTTTTATAAAAAAAAATATATTGAACATAATAAGTATAATAATATCAAATACAATATAAAAGAGAAAAACAGGCCAAAATACAAATAAATATATTTTTTCAATTAAGTAAATCCGTTATTGAGACGCTAAACAAATTTTGGAAGAATTTGTTGGTTTTTAATAGTCCCTTAAAAAGCATTCAATCCAAAAATATCATTTGCTTACTTGACTCATTTTAGTATTGCTCCTACATAAGTTTAAAAAGTGTTTAAATGAAACGATATCGAAGCGATATCAAATCAATAAAATTGTACATAACTGAACTGCCTGTGTTCAATTATAGTACATTTAGTAGGTAAATGGTATAGGGATTAATGAAATGACGTCCTGTATCAACAATTAATTAATTACTATCGTAATTAGGACAAACCGCAATGTAGGTATTGAGGTGAAATCAAACATATAATTAATTGCTTAAAAATGGACACGACATATGTGACAAGAATTCAAAATTCCCCATAGAAAAATGTTGAAGATATTGCAAACATAATCGCTTATATCTAACCAAAGCGACAGACAAAGCATTCTAAGTGAAAGGACTTCTAACGGTTGTAACCCATCGAATGAGTAAAAAATTTTCTTGAAATTTCGTTTCCGAAAATTATCATGTATCAAGGTATCGAATCTGACTCACAATTTTATGTGAGTGGTTGTTGCTTCTTTGACAAGAGGCAAAAGTTTTTCGGAACCAAGGCGAAATGGAATGCAGTCTTACCTCTGGTAGTCTACCTAGTAAGTCTTGAAATCGCGTCGTTTGTTGAGGATACATATGTTGTGTGTAAACACGTAGGCACGTCATGTATCGCTCGTGTATACTCTCCAATTCACTATTACCGGAACTACTGGCAGGTTTAGCTAAAAATGATTCAATACAATTCGGATAATTGTCACTGACACCATCACGACTTTATACCTTGATTTAGCATTGTGATTACTTTAAGGCACACGTATTCTTCCATAGTTAGTTTGATCTGCCGAAACATCAACGTCACGTGGGTTATTTTTTCTATCATCAAACCAACGTCTTGTCTAAGTTGCTCAATTGTTATTTCTCTACCCATCATTGACGTCAGACAACTCTGAAGTGTACACAGATTTGTCTCTACCTGGAACACAAAAGGTCATTATTTTCATGACTGTATGTACAGTACGATCAAAATTATTTTGTATCCTGTGAGTCTATCGGGAGAGGAAGAAGCGACAGATTAACAAATATGTTAATTAAGACTGAAAAAATTATTGAATTCGTCACTTTTTAATAACCAAGAAATTTTAATTCAATATTGTTACTCGATTGGTGGCTGCCCCTATGAAGTCTAATCGTAAGAAATAAATTAGCCTCGTCAAATGCCTATCTGTAAATATCAAGGACAATAGCAAAAAACAACAACCATGAACTGAAAATTTTTGTCCATTTAAACCGTCGATTTTTTCCAGATCTGTCGATTAGTAGTGTAAATAATAATTTTACAAAACGAAGGCCGTTAGAAACGCCTAAAAACAAGTTTATCGCTATAAATAGATTGGATGTGTTTTCTATTTATGTCACATTGATAGTTTAATCTATGATATACATGTAGTAGGATGCATAAATATTTGTTGTGTTATCTTATCACTAATTTTTTTTCCAATATTGCAATAGACGAATACTTCAAGACTTAGAACTAATACATTAACAATTATCGACACAACCTATTGGCTGTTGAAATTTTATACTTTTTTCATGCTTCAGGGACGAGACAATTCCTCATTGATAAACCAATCAGTTTAAATGAGCGTAAAATGTAATCATTTATTGGCTGGGCTCTGTTGCAGTTTATCAAAACGGGTCAGGAAATGATTACAATAAAAATGTTATCGAAAAGTTGACATTTCGTGGGCTGCATGAGGATCACAGACGACAAAAAAAAACTGAAAAATTCTGAAAGAAACCGATTAAAATATTTCCAGAAAAAATAAACAAAATTTGGTGAATTTTTTAGTTTTGTAATAAATTAACCTTCGTTCGCTTGTAAAATGATAACTGACTTGTTTATTTTGATCAAACATGCACGCCGTTAAATACTTATTTCTTATAAGTCAACTCTAAAAAGATGCTAATATACATACGTCATCAAGGAAACTCAGAATATATCCCTGAATTAAATATATGTAATACATGGTATAATTTGAGAGCATTATCAAAAGCAGTTTTAAATTTTTTTTTGAAAATAACACCAGGGACGCCTTTCATAAAAGTTGAGAGTCTTGTAATACTGCTGCATTGCCAAACAACAGCCATCTTAATTACACACTGGAATTACTAGATATGGAAGAAATACATTGCGCCCCGTATCGATAAATATTTCAGAAAAGATCAATTTCTCGAACATCTTATAACACATGATTTTAAAAACGTGTTTCTATTGTTAGAATTTACTTAAACGAGTAAGAATGAAGCACCTCCACTTGTCTGCTGTCGCAATACATGCATAGACGTAGGATGCTTTTCACATTTACAAGTCAGGGCCAAATTTTAACTTGACAAATCGCGGTCAAAGAAAGATTCAGTGGCGTAACCAGCAAACGCCCCCTTAGATTAGTTCAATTCGGCGTCTTTACACTATTTTTTTTTTTTTTTTGTAAATGTTAAGAAACTGAACTCTTGTTACAACCCCGAAATGTTTCGGACGCCTATGGTTCTAACCAATCAAATTAGAAAATCGGTTTTTCTAAAATGATGATGATAATAACAATAAAATATCTTTCTCAGTCTGAACATTGATAGTAAAATCAACATCCTTTGAGCAAAACAAAAAATTGAGAATACGTGAAAAACTCGAGTGGAATATTTTTTAAAAAATCACCAAGTATTTATTTTTAGATAACAGTTGTTTAGTAAAATTTTTCACGTTAAAGCGAGAACGATGTTGTTGAATTTTTATCTCTAAGAAATCGAGGTTTGAAAAAGAGAAATTTTAGATTATTAGTTGTTGCTATAAAATACATTATTACATTGTAAAACAACTGTTGCAGTAACTACGAATTTTTAATCTCATAAATTTTCGCCGTATGTATGGTTGTTAAAGTGAAGGTGATGTTATATAAGATTTTACCGGGTAATTTGCTTGTAACAATATGTTGATGTTCAGTCGGCGGTTTTGTTTTTCTTTATTTCGTTTTAATTGCGATAATGGGTAGCTTTAGGAAAGAAGGGAACGCGAGCAAAGCTCGTGAGGAGCTGGTTGTATGGAATTATGATTTTTTTGACGATAGCAGAACTGAAGTTATAATTAAATGTTGAACAAAAAGTGTATTTACCTCGTGGTTGAAATCCGTTTTTATAACCGTAGTTAACTGATCACCCGCTTTATGAATGGCTTGATACGCCGACGTCGTGAGAACGAGAAGCTCGTGCCACTTATGCGTTAACAGCCTAGTGTGAACTTCTACAGGTAGTTCTAAATAAAATGGAAGTCGTTTCGTCCATTGCACAAGTTTATAAACAATAGAATCACCGATATGACAAAGTTTCTCACTCAGGTCCGTATTATGATCTAACAAATCGTCCAAATTTTGTAAAGTAGCTATATCTTGAAATTCATCACAGTCTATTAGTGTTTTTATCATCGATAAAGAGTATTCTATAGAGAAGTTACGGTCCCTCGAACTACTAACTGCACTGTCCAACCTCTGTCTTAAACGAACAACTTCACTAGGATTGGTTAACGCCGTTTTCAATATGGTCCCGTTGACTAGGTTAGCTGGAATACTGGATGGCTGCTCCACCTTGAACTGCTGGCTCAAAATGTTCTTCTCGGCAGTCTTCTGCGGCTGCTTGCAGGCCGGCTTCTTGTGTTTTTTATACTTCACCTTGTACAGATTGTAAACGGCGCCGCTATTCCTTCCGCCTGGCATTCGGTCTTCCCTCACGGCTAAAACAAATTAACGCTTAGTGGATACACGTAACCTACGTCAACTGAGTTTGCATTGAGCACTGTAATGACCTCAACGATAACTACCTTGCAAAACCATTCCTTGTTCTATGCACTTCTTGAATCGACAGTACTGACATCTGTTTCTTTGAGCTTTGGTAATTTCGCAGTTCCCGTCCGCCACACACGTGTACACTCTCCTGTTCTGCACCGTCCGCTTGAAAAACCCCTTGCAACCCTCGCACGTGATGATGCCATAATGTAACCCGGTCGCCTTGTCCTCGCATATCATGCAGATCATGGGTTGTTCTTCCTCTTCCGCCGCCTCCTGCGATTCGGTCGCGGACGATTCGGTCATCGCCACCTTCACGTCGGCTCCGGGACAGTACATTCCGGGTGTCGGCGACGACAGGTTTAAAGCTTGGGTTTGTTGGTTGACGGGTAGCTGCCTCAAATCTCCCGCCCATAGTCGTTCCATGTTGAGGGGAGTGGTGGTGAAATGGGCCGTGGAAGGCGACTGGGTGGGCACCAGAGTCCTGCTGACTGGTGATCTGAGCCTGTCCTGACCCAAGTTGAGTAACATTTGAGCTGCACTCTCTTCGGTGTTGGTAACGTTGGTCGTGCTGCTGCCCCAGGTGGACGTGGTGGCGAGGTGCGGCGAATCCACGGGCGACGTCGGACTCGTCCCCAGAGTCGGCTGCGACCAGATCATCGTCCTCACGCCGCCCGCTTCGCCCATGATCACCGTGGGAGTCTGCCGTATGGGGACGTTGCCCCCGGGCCTCGGCATGGGGCTGCCCGGCGACTTCATCTCGGCGTAGGTGAAGTTGCCGCTGAAGTTGCCGCCGATGAGTTCGGGCTTGACGCCGTTGATCCGCGAGTGCTTCAGCCAGAGCTGATGGCTCTGGGTGATGGAGGTGGGGTGGCTGATGATCACGCCCCGGGGCTTGGACGACGGCGACGACGACGAGGGTTCTTGGCAGGTAACTATCGTTGATGATTTCGACGGCGAGGCGGCCGTCGGTTGTACTATCGAGGGATTGTGGATGATGACGGGGCTGGTGTTTGCGGGCCGCCCGGGGGAGCTGTGCGGCCGCGGCGGCTGCGACGGGCTGGACGTGGGGGCCGGTCGCAGAGGCGGGCTCTGGGAGCGGATGACGGGAAGACTGCGGATGACGCTTGCCGTGCCTCCGCCGTCGAACACCCCGGAGTCTTCCAGACGGCCCGATATTTTATCCAGGGTGGGCTCCGGGGGGTGGATTTGGATGGGCGTCGAGTCGGGACTTGGCGGATTCAGAATGGCCTCCGACATTTTAGGCGACGATGGGCTGACGAGATCTGGCGAGGATGTGCTAGTATCGGCGACAGATTCGCCTAGAAGCGGACAGAGACATTGCCTAAAAGCAAATTTTGCTGATGGCTGCCTACTCTAATATTTGAAAAGCATTTCTATAACTTATCTTATGATTGTGCATTTGCGAAATACACAATCATAACAAAACACATTTCTATCATTGATAATATGCTTTTTAAATGTTTTTGTTCTCATAAATCTGTGTTTTTTTCTAAGCTATAACGACATGGCAGTCGACGTGTAAGTGAGAAAGTTTGCCTACCGTCACTGCTGCAACGTGAATCTACTTTTCTTCTTTTCAGTTTCAGGTCTTGGAAGAGGCTCATCTTGTCGAGCTCACACGGGGCACGCGTAAGGGTCATAATTCCTAAAACACAAAATTTTAGAAATCAATTAACAATTATTTCAACATGTAAAAACAACCAAGTAGATACAACAAATGCTGCCAGCTGCAGTCTATCGATAGTGTTTTTATTTCATCCAAAATTACGTTATCTTAAACAATATTTGGCAAAATCCCTAATCGGTTGCTTTATTTTTTAGTATTTTGTGTGATACTGATTATCCTTTAAAACGAACGTGAAACCGTTTCTTACAATCAGAAGAAAAAATGGAAAAAATAGAAAACGTCCCTAACAAAATTTGTTAATAAAGGCAATAAAAACCAATGACTTTTTGAGTTTTTGAATTAGAAACAGTCAAGAGTGACCAACCTTATCTCTTATAAATCACTTTCCAATGTATATTTAATAACAGTTACTAAGGAGGAGCAAGAATAAAAATTGGTTCACATTGCAAGCAAATTGTAATCATTGTTCGAACCTTAGAATACTGAAAGCGATANNTTCCCTGTTAGTATTTTTTAGAATGTTTTTTCCACATTTTGAAAAATCATTTGCTCAACAAAATGTAAGTTTATTTGAGATAGTTTGTTACGAAAATACATCCAGAGACAGAAAAAGACTAAAATTAGTAATACCTTAATACCGTCATTTGAAAAAGGCAGTAAATTGCATGCATTTAGAAAAACAAAAAATAATTAATTGATTGTTTTAGGTATCAAAACAATGTCGAATAAAGGATTTTAATATTAAATTTGAAATTTACAGGCCTATACAACTTACAGCCCTTTTTTTAACGTGAAAGCTATGAACCATTTATCTGAATTTCTCGATATTTGTTAGGAATGTTGAAACTTTTTATGAAGCACTCGTGTGTAGTAATGCCCAAAATTCGCATATAAAGAAATATGTGCCATTTAAGCGGTTTTGAGTGAGGTTACACTCTTGGTTTAAAAAGAGAAACTTTGATTAGAAAAAGAATACATTGTAAGATATTAAAATGCTGTTGTACGTGATCTCAAGACCATCGACCACATTGCCAAGACACCAAATAAACCAGTAGATGAGAAATTAGCTCCGAACAGAAGAACTACATATTAAAAAAATCGATAATTAAATTTTCGTTTCGTCTTTTTTGAATTTTACTCCAAAAAAGCCAAATCATCGAATAGTAAGATTGCATTAACAGATACGACCGGGAGCACGAATGGAATCAGATTGTTTTTAGCATCAAAAACCAATTCTATCTTTGCTAATTACATGGTCCTGTTCAAATTAGTGTCTCCCGCGGAGAGAGCCGGAATTTAGAACTTGAACGTCTTACGGATCGTACTCCAGAAAGTAAGATATACAGCATGTTTGGCAAGAAAGTCTTAGCTAGTAATTGTAGACAGTGCATTAATTCCGATGGCTACTAATGGGACATCCTAGTACCATTGATAAATGGGATAAAAAATGGTATTTTTCAAGAAGATCGTCATGGAGTTCTGCCTGCAGCCGAGTTTTTAGAGGCCCACTTACTTCAGTTCATTCCTGACCTGCACGGTCCCCAGATTTATTGCCCATCAAACATTTGTAGGATTTGGTGGGAAAATACTAACTACAGACGTTACAAAAATTTAAAGAGGGCACATAATTAACCTGGTATGAAGTTCCCTGAAACAGCGTTGTCACTTAGTTCAAAGCATGCCTAGGAGCATCAATGAAAGTTTTAAAGTTGCGGATGGTACAACTTATTACAAAACTCCTTCCTTTATTGTTTTTCCTTAATAAATTTTTAATCATGTACTTACATCATTAACCTATACATTTTATACAAATTCCAGCACAATCCACATTTTTCGCTATTCGCCTTTGAAAACGTTATGATTTTGCAACGTTTGTGCTAATGTAACACCAAAGCTTCAAGGTCATAACGGTTTCACGGGTGAGTGGCATATATTTGTTGCTTCAAATTAGTAAAACGTGTTGATGCTGAAATGAATAATAATATTGCGGCGTAAATGCAAAACAATCAGTTTCCAAAATAAAAACTGAGTGCAAAATATTGTACCGAAATTGTTGAGTAACAGAAAAGTTGCTTTTGTTGATCTGACATAGATACATCTCTGAGAAACAATACAAATGACATTATCATAATTAAGATATCTTGTTACTTTTCAACATTAATATTTATTTCCCACCAATCAGTCAAAATTTTTTAAAATACCCGAGAAAATAATCAAAAGGTTGATCGATACTTATACCTCGAAATATTAGAAAAAATGTATTTATACTCGGCTTAATTTTACAGGTGATCAATCACATGACCATCTAAAAAGTAGGGTTATTTTTACTTATGTAAAATTTAACCAAAAATAATTTCAAGTCAAGCCACTGACAAATATTATTTTATCATGTTAAAATTCATTATAACGTCATTAATAATTTAATTATTTTTTAGAATTTAGTTTTATGATTAATCACAATTATTGTACAATAAAAAAACAAAAATTGAGGTCATTTTTCGTTCATCGAATCAAAATCATAAATAACGCACTGTGCCTATGATAACCCCAAATATTTTCGACATAACAATCAAAATCTACAGGTTCATTGTCAGATAAAAAAAACACCTGTGAACTTAACACGCGGATTAAAAAAACAATTTTATAAAAATAACTGCACTTGTATTAAATTAACCACGGCCTGTTTTACAGCGAAAATTGTCTTTTTGGGAATATCACAATCACCCGTATATGTAAACAACAGTTCTCCTCTTATTACCATTTTGTAGTGTAACACTGACTGACGGTTCATGGCACTCGTATTAACTGTCGGTTCATTTCACTCGATAGCGGGTCGTAATGTACATTTTTTAGTTTCTGACCTTACACAAATTAATTATTGCAAGCTGTACATATTTACATGATGACATCACATTAGAAAGATGTGCATTACAAGATGGCAACGACATATAATAGCTTGAATCTCGAACGAAACACATTCGATTACAATTTTTTCGAACAAACAAAAAGAAAAAAATCGCGATGTGGATTACATCGGCCTAAACGACTGTAACCGTGTTGTTTTCTTATATAACACGATTCAAGCTAACAGCGATGCAAGTGCACTGTATCTAGCAGCCATCTTGCAGACAATGAAATTAAATATAAATAGATATATGGATATTCCATAGATGTATGATTATTATTTGTACATTAAAACAATAGTATGTTAATGTCGTAATCGTTATTAATCATAATTTTAGATTTATTTTTAAGTTGTAACTAATAACTTACCCGTGAAGTTTACCTTTATTTGCATGATTATAACTTAAAATTTGTGATAAAAGCTTAATGCACTATACTTGCAATGGACATGAATAGAAGGTTATGTAGAAGTATTTCCGGACTTTCAAGTAGAGTTTCCACGTGATACTATTCATCCTCGAATGCACGTTATGGATAAACNNGTTGTAAAAATAAACAAAATAAAGTGGGTAAAAAAACAAAAGCGAATTGTTTACATAAGTAGGTGTTATGTACCCAAGATACATATAATGGCGCGATTTCGAAATTACCAAAGTCAATGTTCAGAGAGCCTTGATATTGTTAAATTTTAAATCCATTACGAAATTCATCAGAAGTGAAAGTTACGGTTGCCAAACCTAAATTTCATAGTGATGAATACGAGCCCTTGGCCGGGTGTTCGCGCATAAAAAAGATTCGAAAAAAGTCTCACCTAAAGAGGACATTTTTTCCCATTTATTGCAAATTGAGCGGCGGTACCTCAGGTGCGGTTCGTGCAAAAAGAGGCGGCGTTAATTTTGGCGTGGTAATCCTGAGAGTGGTCACTTCACATCGTGATCAGAACACAATCCATTTCGTATTGCACATAATAAAAAAGGTGGCAGGTAAGACAGCGTATGATGTGACCGACCGCGTACACTAACGGTAAAAGTTGTACTACAGATACAGCTATGAACGTAGCATAATCCAGGTACAAAGTAGGGCACGAACTATACAACTGCCTGCACTAGCCGCTCTAGCAAGCCGTTTGATAGTGGAGAGGAAGCGTGAGTGGGGTACGCGGCCATCTTCAACGTCGTGTACCGCACACCAAGACATAACTCTCTCCATTGGCGAGGTGGAAGCACTCACCACGGTCCCTAAAAACCGGCAAAATCCATACCAGCCAATACGGCTGCAGCTGCACTTATCAGTGCCATGAGGAAGGACAGGCGTTACGCAACCGAAACGGGCAAACGCAGGTTATTCACCCGTGCACTGTGCGAAAAAAATCGAATGGCAGTTTCACTTCTCTCGGTAAAGAGAAAGTTGACCTACATCGTGTCCAACCGAAGTTACAACGGTAAAAGTACGTGTGTGTTTATGTAAAACCCACAAGACCGCGGCGGTTTTTCGAAGGCGGACGCCACCGACGTCGCCGTCGCCGAGATGGCCCCCGAATTCCGCCGCGGAGACTGGATGGAGCGAGTGAAAGTTACATCTTCCTACCAACAATTTCACTTTCAAAAACGCACCGTTTCCTACTTTCTCTTCTCATAATCGCCGTTACTGCTTCACAGATATGGTCTACTGGCCATCAATTCACTTTTTAATCGGTCGTTATTACCGTTAGAAACGACGATTTAACACATTCGACCATTTTTAACCTTAACTTTGCCGACGCTAGCAATCACCCCTCTTGCCCCATAGTTGAAATCACCAGCGCTATTGCGCTCCTTTTCCTTGAGAAAATCTCGAATTCTTCTTCGGCGAGCGATGACTTTGTCCGCCGAAACGACGTGTTCGAAACTGAGGTCAGGTTGCACAAATGGAGATCCGGAATAATCGGAAATAATTATTTCGGACGAGATTTGGTTGCTTTCGTTACCGGAAACGATCGTTTCGAATTCAATGCATTTCAAATTGTTCAGTGTTAAAAAAATCTCCGTACTTTCTGTTCGCATTCTGGTTGACCGTCACAATTAATGATCCGAGATCCGACTCTAGAAAACCAGGATCTGTCTCGAACGACTTTTACGACTGTTTGTGCATTCAATAGTTTTTCAAATTTACGTTCAGAGCTGATATTAGCAACGTTAGTAAATAAAATGTAGATAGAAAAACGAATGCGTCACTAATTCCCCTCAAACCCGAAAATAATATACGTAGGGTTACTTGCCGCTATTGATTAGTCATAGATCAATTTATGTCGTTTTATTCTTGGTAATAATACGTCTAATGTTACCGAAATTATTATGACGTCTTATGGTCTTATGGTCATTTTCATATCAATATTTTTTAAGTTCAGTTTTCAAAAACAAGTTTAATTTTAAAATCAGCGCTAAAATCTTCATCAATTAAATTTAACTTACCTCATTAGAAGTTATTATTATATCGCATTACAATTTTAAAAAATTAAAATATTGATGGACTTAATTTCAGCATCACTCCAACTCAATTTAATAAAATTTTATATGATCGCATCCTTGATTTCAGCTGTAAGTTTCGGTTTGTGTGACTTTATACCCAGATCTTTTAATTTTCCAAAATTTATTGACAT
>QDEB01045939.1:0-11662 GCA_004193795.1 Asbolus verrucosus | reverse complement strand
ACATAATACACTTCTTCATTACTTTTAAAGATTGATTCGTCGGAAAACAATATGCGACTGGTATAATTGTCATTATTTATGAGTTAAATCATTAAATGGCAAAACTCCAATCTCCGCTCCAAGTTTCTTTCCAACAGTTCTTGATAAAGAGAAATTTTGAATGGATGAAACTTATTTTTTTCAAGATTTTTTGAACTGAGTCTTTGCTGATGTTATTTTCTTTTGCAATTTTCCTCATACTTGTCGCATTTTCACGAATTTCAGTTCTTACTGTTTCAACGACAACAGGATCATTTCTTACTAGATGATAAACTTTTTTGGGTTTTACTACCGAACTAGTACCTTCAAAAAGACGAACCACTTTTTTCACAATCTTCAGAGAATAGCCAACGTTTGAATATCTTTCTTGATGTACTCTAATTGTTTGCTTAAAATTTCTTCTGCGCTCACCATATAAAAATTATTTCACGTCTTTCTTGGTTATTAACCATGATTGTCATTTAAATGACAAGCAATGACAGTAGCGTTTTGTCAGTTTAATTTTTCTCAATATTGACAAGAACAGCATTTCGATATCTTAAATCGTTTTCAAGAAAATTCGTTTTTTCTTTTAAAACTTTGAGAGCCAAAATGCTGGAAACAATGAATTTCAATTTTTCATTTTTCTTTTTTAATTTGTTTTTATTCGATGTTCGTAATAAACCTACAAAATTTGATCGTGTTGGCTTAATTATTAACGAAATAGAGGTCTGCGCCCTCGTCAATACTTGGAGCTCTAATTCCCATTAACGAACTAGAACTGTGGATTTTGACATAGCGCTTCTCGCTAGTGCTCGTGCGCTAAAAATGGGTACAAAAAGTGCCCTTTTCAACAGTACGTCCTTCTGGGTACATACATAGAACTCGTAATTTTGCTCGAATTTTGGCTGTCAACTCTCTATTTTTTCTTAATTTCAATGGGAATTATAAATACAAGAAAAATGTAGACTCCACTTTTGCAGAATAAAACTAGTTCTTCCGAAATGTTGAGTCTTAACTAATCTGTAATAAGTTTTTGAACAACTTGAAACATGGTTGAGAACCACTGTTGACATGCGCAGTAAGAGCCTGTTAAAGCTTTCAAATGGACATAATCTAACAAACATAACATATCACATCAGATTATTTGTTCATGTTGAATCGTGACAGATAAGTGTAGAAGGTTAGTAGTGTTTATTACAGGCGTCATTTATATCATATATAAATATATAAAAAAACGGTAATTCATATAGTAATGTCGATATTTTTGTTGATAATCGTTGAAAGTATGTCATTTATTACAATTTTCAGGTTGACCTGTTAAGTCGTAAATTTATTTAAATCCAAAGAAGTATCACAATAACTTTGTGGTGGAACATAACTGGGACAGTCTTCAAAAATAAAAGGTATAATAATTTTTAATTAGTTCACTTAAAAAAAAACATGAATTAAATGTCATTTGAGGTTATATGTATATTATATATTGATTGCCAAAAAAAAATTGCAGTACCTTGTATTTACAGGTTGATTGTGTTGAAACGTGGGTAGGATACTAGTATAAATGATTAAATTTGTAACTCAGAAAACCAACCAAAACAACTTATAGCAATTTTTTTCTATGTGATAAATATTTGTTAGAAATACTGAGACTTTGAAATCACTCATATCTGTAATAATGCCTAGGATTCTCCAACATAGAAATCTGTGCCATCTAAGGGATTTTGAACAGGGTTACACTGTTGGCTTAAAAAGAGCCAGAACTTTAATTTGAAAAATAGTGCGTTGAATACTGGAATTCTACCACGATACTAAAATGTTACCGTATGTGATTTCAATAGGGCCGACATCATTGATCACAAAATAATAGACATTCTTAAGACACCAATGTCAAAATCAAGCTTTAAGGGTGGTTGTCCAAGAGACAGAATAAGTTTCCCAAGAGCTGTGAAAAATCGGTAGACAATCATGAGAGCCATATATTAAAGAATTCATCCTTGAGATTTGCATGGCTGTTGTCTTTTTTTAAATTTTAACCCTAGCGCCAAACCTTCAAAGATTAAGGCTGAATGAAGAGACTGGGAACCCAAATAGAATCAGGTTGTTTTTAGTATTGAAAACAAATTCTGTGTATGCTAATCACATGATCCCATTCAAATTAGTCTCTTGCAGAAATTTGGAGTTTCTAAATGAACATTATATGGTTCATATTTCAAGAATTATCATGTGGGGTATGAAATGTTTGAAAGAGACTCTTGTCTAGGACATGTAAATATCGCATTAAATGCTGATAGGTATGAATTCTAAGCAAAGTGATAATAATATGTTTGATGAAAAGGGTGGAAAACTCCATTTTCTGACAAGATAAGGCTTGGCATCTTGGTACTCTTCCTGCAGCTGAGTTTTTAAAGGCTTATAATATTTCCATGTAGTTAACTTGATATGAAGTTCCCCAAAACTGCATAAATCATTTAATTCAAATAATGTTTAAGTACCTACTTGAGGTGGCACAACGTATTATTAAAGAACTTTTTTATTTATTGCTCTTTATTGAATTTTTTATCATTTACTTACACGATAACGAATAACCTATACCTTTTATCACATGTTAGCACAATTTGCCTACAAATTCTAGGTGTTGTAATTTTTTGTTAGTCAGGATATTTGCCATCCTACTGCAGATAATACAAATTGTTCATAACGTCTTGGTTAAAGATAAAATATTTTTGCCCATTAAGGTAAATATGTTTCATAATTCTTTTTGCAGTAAAAAATGTGCTAAAAAAATATCAACTAAAAATATATAAAATTGCAAATCGTTAGTAGGTGGTGTCCAAGTGAACCAATTTTTTAATAATATATGTGTTGATTTATACCTCCTTTTGTTTGTTAAATAATTTTAATAAATTTTTAAATATATTAATAATTTGTCTTGAGCAACACTATTTGAACTTAACTAAGGTAGAGTCGAAGTTACAAGTAAATCTTTTTTACGTAAAAAATTCGCTTATCCAGAAGTTTTAAAAACGACTTCAGTAAATGAGAATTTTTCCTTTTCCAAGAGTTCTTTATTTAAGGTGATTAGGAATTTTAGTTGCACATTTTATTCGCTGTAGGGACCCATCTGCTAAGCTTTAACCACCTCCACCATTATTAGTTTGGGTTAGCAGTGAATCAGCTTAATAGTTAATTAGATAAAGCTATTACAAATTTATTTCTATGACTGTTCGATGCCCAGATACGTATTATAAATTTTAAAATTGAATCAGTTTTAAGTGTAAAAGCACAAATTGTTCTGTTCGCAAACTATTTAGTGATGAGAAAATTTTCCCTACACTCAATTTCAATTTGATCTAGGAAGGGAAACTCTAATAGAAGTGCACTATGGAATTGGAGATTATTGTTAACCGTTACTTATTTTGTTATTAATTGATGAAAAATAAAAAATACCACTGGTTTTTTGATGACACATGTAGCTACCGAGCCAAAATACCACTCCAACGAATTACATTAGTCCTTTAAAACAGATTTTTTAGATATTTGAATATAACAGCCTACTAATTTATTTTCCATCTATTGGTAAACATTTCCTTGTCCCTTGATATTTTTTAAACCACTTGACTGCAAAGAAGAAAATTTGTTATTATCGCAATATGCCACTACAAAGGAATTTAGAATTTAAAATTTTAGATTTTAGAAGAACATGAAACTACGAAAATATAGTTTCAAAATTTGATTTCTTTCAGAATTTGATCTCTTTCTTGGCTCCTTAATTAAAATCTTGGAAACCGATTGAATAAATTAAATGAAATTTTGTTTAAGGTTAATATTGATAAAAAAATCACTTAATACTTTTCTATTTAACAGAGGGCGTCACTATTGTGAAACAAATTTAAATTTTTGAAAATCATCCAATCATAGTCAGATTAGGCGATAATTTTGCGCTAGTGCAAATTATAGATAATTTTTTAAATAATAATTGTAAATATTTCTTCTGCAATACTTTTGCTACTATGTTCCACAGAGTTTTCACAACGTCTTCTTTATAGTCTGTACCATCTCACTTCTTCATATTAAAAGCAAAATCTTTTATTATCCCGGCCAATTCCTCGACTGGTGTGTCTTTATTTAAATTATATTTTCTGTCGTCGAAAGGAACACTCAAACTGTTTCCACGCTGAAGATTACGATTTTAATGTATTTAGAGGAGTAAGTTTCCTAATATTTTTATCGATTTTATTCACAGAATTGCTGCCAAAACGATTACACATTTTCATGCTCTAGCAACACAAAAATGTTGTTTATTTACATGTTGCTATTGACTACACTATAGTTAACGCGATTTAAAATTGATTCTAAATGCAAATTAAAAAAAAAAAAAAGAATTAATTCTTTCTATTTTCTTCATAAAAATAACGTTCTGTGGTATATTTTGTGCAAGAAATAGTCTTCCGAATCTCCCTCATGCATGTTATTGTCTAGAATTTCCTCTCGTACGCATTCGTGCACTCGAGAAAATTATCGACAATTTGTCATGCACTCGGGAGATTATTTATGTTAATTGATAAACAAAAGGAAATTTTGCACACACCTCAATTATGATGGTGTTAAATTATGTCACGTACATAACTATATAAAAATTTTAAAGACATTTTTAATGTATTAGATAAAGTATAAACTGCAAACGTCAATATCAAAATCTTTCGTAGTATTAAGGAGATTTGACTATTTCATTTAAACAACGAAATTTTGTTTACAGGGGCGTACGTTATAAATAAGGTTTTTTTTTTTTGATTTGTTAGATTATTCTATGTAAAGCGTCATTTTCTTGAAATATTGGAATAATGTAATTATTTTGGGTTTTAGATGAAAATAACAGAAATGTTTCTAAATTCTATTTTCGAATTATTATATATTAAATTACTAAAACAAAACAGAAGTAATTTTATACATAGATTTAAGGATCTCTATTAATTACTGTTGCGAACATATTTTCTTCCTTTAGAATCACCCCTTTATAAAAATGTTACATAGAAGATGCCACTTTTATAAATTATTGTATTATTCCATTTATAACTTATATTAGATAAGTTTTAGGTAAGTAAAGAATATTATGGAAATGTGGCCTTCAACTTTCTTCTCTCATTCAGTTGGTTTCTCAAAAAAACATTTTGCTTTCTGAAATCATGAGGTTGATCATAACTATTAAAACACATGCATATTAAATGTCAGTTTCTCAATTGTGGGGATTATTTGTTGCAGCATAATGGCTGATGTTAGGGACATTATGGAATTGGATCATCCGACTGCAACAGAAGTAACTCGAGAAACAATAATCGGTTCAGATAAACAAAGGAAACGTGCTTCAACCACTACGAAAGTCCAGAGAAGACCAGAAGGAATGCATCGTGAAGTTTTTGCCCTTTTGTATAATGATAATAAAGATGTTTCACCGTTATTCCCATCTGATACAGGGAATGGTTATAAGCAAACTAAAATTAAATTAGGAATGAGGAAGCCAAGAAAATGGAAATGGATGCCGTTCACAAATCCCGCAAGATCAGATGGGGCAACATTCTATCACTGGAGAAGGCCTTCTGATGAACCCAAAGAATATCCATTCGCAAAATTCAACAAAGTTAGTCATTCACAAAATTTAAATTATTAACTAATGTAATTGTTGCAGAAAGTGGAAGTTTGTACATATACAGATGCAGAATATCAACAACATTTGCGCATAGATGGGTGGAGTAAGGAAGAAACCGATCACATGATTCAGTTAGCACAAAGATTTGACCTACGGTTTATAATGATAGCAGATAGATATGATACAGAGAAATTCCCCAAAAGATCTGTTGAAGATATTAAAGATCGTTACTATAAAATTTGTGGAATACTTAATAAAGTAATAATTTACTATTTTTTTCAACTAAACCTGCAGGAATTAAATATCATTTGCAGCACTAATTTACATCATTTGCTTTAAATTTTTTAGAGGTTTGGAAGCGTTTAAGTAGAATACCACCATCAGTACTCATTATTCTAAAATATCAAAATTTTTATTAAGTAGGAATATGAATACTATATTTTTTCAAAATATTTTTGATATTTTATATACTTTATATATCAATTTCATACGTATTAGCAAGTAAAATATTAACAATTTTGAAAGTATGTACAATTTTTATTTCAGTTGAAAGGTGAAAAGAAAATTTACACATATGATGTCGACCACGAAAAACGAAGAAAAGAACAGTTGAAAAAGTTATATGATAGAACACAGGAACAAGTATTTTAATTTTTTATTTATATTGAAAGTAAAATTTGAAAAATTAAAAATTACAGATTGAAGAAGAGCAGTTTTTGCTGACGGAACTGAAAAAAATCGAAGCACGTAAAAAGGAACGTGAAAGAAAAACACAGGATTTGCAGAAATTGATAAGTCAAGCAGATAATCAAAGTGAAACTCCCAAGAAAACAGATAAAAAACTTCCGAAAAAAAAATTGACGAATCCCTCAAGGCCATCCCGTGTTGACACCACTGTATGTATTTGTTTTATTTTGCATGTGACTATGAAAAAAACTATGACTGTTCTGAAAAAAAAAAAACGGAACACCATTTATTGAAAAATTTTAATGAAACTATCAGAATTGGCCAGACTTAACGAGATATAAAAATGATCAAAAATGCAGATGTCTTGTTTTTTATTCAGATGATTTTTTTCTTGCTATTACTACGAAATACTGTTTTTTCTTTTATTCTAGCAGCTTTAAAGGTGATAGTATGATAGTAGGCACTGACCATTATGATATTTTGGCTCTTAAAGTTCTAAAAATGCCTCGAATTCGTCACCGAACAGTCGGTAGTTAAGCGGCTTTGGCAAAGGTTACATAATTGGTCTGCGAGAAGCGAGTGTTTCGGTTTGCAATATTTCCCAACCAATGGGACGTACTATTTTGTTCGTTCTACGGTGTTGCCATAGATGGTCTTAAAATAGGGAAAATGGACCCAAACTGGGATATTCTAGAAGCACCACAGAGTGTGAAGGTCGAGCTCTTCGTCTTTCTGCTCCGAGGGACCGATTTTGAACTTTGAAGGGAATTGGAAACGACTGGTTGGCAGTAAATGGACGAAGAGTTTCTGTATCAACCATTTATAGAAGATCTTTTGGCAACAGATTATTCCATCCATATCTGTGTCTACCACTTATCCCCTTGAGTAGTGTAGTATGATGAGACACGATTGAACCCATGAATGGCATCACATTGTTTTCAGTGACGAATTTCGGTATTGCTTTGGGTGCAGAAGAGTGAGACGTCGATATAGAGGCCATTAAGAATTTTCAATTTCCTGTTGAAAGACTCCTTGCTCAGGGAGTTATAGTTTGAGGTGTGGTATGGAAGTCAGTCTCCTCTAGTTTTTATTGAGTGATGTTTAACTACAAATCGCTACATTGGGAACGTCTTGGAGCCAGTGTTAATACCGTATATAGATGTCTTTTTAGAAATCCATTTTGCAACAAGACAATGCTCGTCCACATACGGGGGTAATTACAAAAGAGTTTCTTGAAAGTGCCCAAGTAACTTTACTACCGTGGCTTTTCGTTCTCCAGACCTATTGATATAGAACGTGTATGGAATATCGTAGGTGTTAAAATAAGATAGGCAACTTACAACAATTTGGTGGAACTTGGACTTCGAATTCAGAAAGTCTAGGATGAAATACCCAATAAAACCTGATTTATTCCAGCACGTTTAAACCTGTTGCGAGTGTATAAGAAAAATAGTAGTGGTACCACTTATTATTGATAATTCATTGTTTGTCTTTGTTTTTTTTTTTTTTTGAATTTTTGACTACCTTTATATCTCGTTGAGTTTAGCTCATTCTGATAATTTCATTAAGATTTATCAATAAATACTTGGTGTTGCGTTTTTTTCAGAACATTATTATATTTATCCAATTTACAATTTTCGTGAACAGTTAGAAAAAAAGTTAAACTTCAAAACAGTTTTAGTATCGATGTTAATAAGTATGACCATAAATATCATTTTTCTACAACTGTCATGAAAAGATGATATTAAAGTTTCAATAATCAGGTGTGAAATTGTGCGTTACGTACTTGATCAAAATAACTTTTTATGTAATAAATTTCAAAATGAATGTGTTTTTCACACTAGACGTGAAGTTTTTCAAACACGTGTGTGAAAAACACCAATTTTGTAACGTGTTGCTTACAAGATTTTGTGTAATTTTGAGTCATATAATAGTAATTTACAATGTAAGTGGAATAAAGACATTAATGCACGTATTATGAATTATACGGTATAATAATATAGTTTAGCGAGTATATACAAAAGAGCATTCAGAAAAAGAGCTTTGGCAAAAGAGCAAGATGTATCAAAAAAACAGCAACATAAAAAATAAAAGAAGTATTTTAATTTTGTAAAGTAAGACGAAGATAACGTCAATAATGGCATGATTTTCTTCAAAAATTATTCTTGTTCGTCTAGCGTTCTCCAAAAATAAACTTTGAAATATCCATACACGATGTTAATCTTCATACACTCATGCTGGGTTCTTCATCAAAATTTTCCAAAATATTACGTTCTATTTCTAAAACATTTGAGTTACATTTTCTACCGGACAAAAGCGCTTCATGAGTTAATTCCACATTTGTATAATTTTGCCATTTTTAATAAATTATTAGTGCACAAAAACAAATAAAATAAAAGAAACACACCACGCGTCAGATAAATATTGAATTTGTATACATAGTTTTTTAGCGTGAAAACTACGGATATACCAAAACCTTTTTGGCGTTTTTATTTTTAATTGCGATAATTTTTGTCACAAACCTCACGTAGTGAACTCATCATATCTGATTTCGAAAAAATGGTAAATTGTTCAGTTTAGCGAATTCTATTACTGATTAAAATATCGCACAAACATTTCAATAACACCTATATTTGCTAGTATTTGCAAGCTTTTTGCACCAATTGTTACTAAAATTGCATTTAATTCAATAAGTATACACCGTGTCCATAAAAAAATGTAACATCAAGTGACTGTTGAAGTTCAAAAATATTTTGCTGCCTTATGTTGTGCTGTCAGTTGTCAAAATTTCTGTAGTTCTCACATTTGTCACTGTATTAATTATTAATTAATTATTTGATTAATTAACACATAATCGAAAGAATAATAAGATGATTAAACAAACGAAAGGCAAGGGAACAACACTACTGTGAGAAATGTGACAATTGCAGCACACTATGAAGCGACAAAATATTCTGGAATTCCAATGGGCACTTGATGCTACATTCTTTTATGGACATGGTGTATTTGCACACGAAAATGGAGTTTTTGATATTCGCTGTATACACTGGCCCGCAAAATTATCGCATCACTGCAAAAAATTAATCTACAAATGAGTTGACAGCAAAACACAATTCTAAAGTATTTAATAATTGTCTGAAAAGGATAAATCAATAATTAGTTGTGAACTTTATACAGTTATGTGGAAAAAATTAACGGATTAATTAACATGAAGAAATTTAACTTTGGCAAAATTTAGTATAAAATGATTTAAGTTGCGAGTATTCCCTCCTCTTGCTCTGATAACAGCCTGACAACGAGGTGCCATATTTGAAATCAAATTTTTGATCACATCCTGGTCCAACTTTTCCCGCATCCAGTTCATTATCATCAGCAGATTGGTACGATTGGTCTCTAAGGCGTCTTCTCATGTCATCCCATTGATGTTTGATAGGGTTGAGATCAGGACTTCGTGTTGGCCACAGTAGTGTTTGAATTTGAACTGTTTGTAGGTATTCCTGCACGACTGCTGCAACGTGTGGTCGGGAATTATATTGCACAAAAAGATAATCGTCTCCGATAAATAGCTGTTATGGAACCACACAGGGTTCTAAAATGTTCCTAATATACCGATCCGCATCAAATCACCATTCGGAAGAATAGTTAAGTCGGCACGAGCTTCCATTAAAATGCCTCCCCAAACCATAAGAGAACCACCACTAAAACGTACGTCTGGAAAAATATTGCATTGAACACATTGTTCCCCTTTTCTTCGATAAATTCGCACCCGTCGATCACTGTGATAAAGCCAAAACCTAGAATCATCCGAAAACAAAATTCGACGCCAATCTTCATTTCTCCAGTTTACATGATTTTGAGCAAAAGCAAGTCTACTTCTGCAGTGGTCTCGGGTTAACAGAGGATCTCTTACAGGAATTTTAGATGTTAATTGGTATTCTGCCAGCCTTCGTCTAATGGTATCCTAACTTAACCTAATGTTATACCTCTCCTCAATTAGTCATTGTAGTGCCAGAGCCGTAAACGTTGGATTTCGCAAAGTTTGCATTAACAAAAATCGATCTTGTAGGGCCGTTGTTTTTCGCCCTTGACCTAACCGTTTCGCATACCTCCCAATTTCCCGATGCCTTTGTACAACTCCAGACACCGTTGATTAATTAATACCAAGACGATTGGCGACGCTTCGCTGAGAAAGCTCTTCTTCAACAAGTACAACAATTTGTGCTCCTGTTTCTACAGATGTTTATGTTCTTGCATTATTTTGAAGGTTCATTCTGATTGCTTTATAAACGACAAATGAAAATAATGTGACAGTTTAAGCACAAAGTTCAATTAAATTTGTTCCAACTTAAAGAATAAATGCAAAATACTGATCATGGCCACTTTTTTGGCACAAAAACAAATCTGATTGGGTAAAAAGTTTTTAAATATGGATATTTTTATTATTGCTTGAAAATGTAATACAATTGACCAAAATTTTAAACTATAAAAAAAAATCCCTGGTGATGCGACAGTTTTTCAGGCCATTATTTTCCTTCCTTAATCTTATAATAATTACTATTATTATTTGCTACACGGTCAACCCAATTGCAAACTCTAGCAGCACTTTATTTAATTTTTCTGTTAGAGTGCACAACATTTTGCCATTTATTAAGGTATTTCTTTGGTAAATCTTTGTCTTCATACCGCTTGTAACAACAGCAGACAAAAATGGGAAAATAACTTCTAGAAGTTAATATCTTTGAATTGGGTTTAAATAAATCTGCAATGCTTATCATTATTAAGATTTATGACCCCAAGCGGTCGGTATAATATTTTATTTCACATGTTTAAATTTATCATATATACCTACATTTAGTANNATAAATATAATACTTGTCTACCTTTTACTGACAAAAGGGACGCCGGCTCTTTGTATTCCAATAGAAATGTGCCTACCAACCGCTCAGAATCATACATCTTAATAATGATTTTTTATTTAAACCCAACCCAAAGATATTAACTTCTAGAAGTCATTTTCCCATTTTTGTCTGCCGCTACTGTACTAAATTATTAGCAATATAAGAAGTTCACATTAGCGATAATATTTATTGTCGTACCTCAAGTTTTTTAGATTTCGTACTCAGTTTTATGTTTACATAGTGTTTAACAATTTATCAAAAATAAATATATCTGTAAACGCTGATTTACTGACACTTTTATGGTATGTCATTTCTCTTTCAATTAGCTCTTCTCGGTTTGTTGCTATTTTGTCCGCTTAATTAATAATAAAAAAAATGTGAACCTTATTTGTTTTGATTTAGTACCGATAGTCTA
>QDEB01045782.1:0-12173 GCA_004193795.1 Asbolus verrucosus | reverse complement strand
TATCTATCAAAGTTGGTTTTCGCTTCTTAAAATTTATTAAACTTTAACAAATTTTCTGAAAAAAAGTTCCAATTGAAATTCTGAATACTGGATTTTAAATATTTATTTTTACCATCGAATTATTATCATACAATCTTTCTAAAACTATAATTATTAAATTCAGAAAAATAAAATTCCAAAATCCGAAGAGCTAAAGGCTGTTTCTGATCCTGCAGATCCTACAAATTCAATAATATTTATGTTCGAGTTCTGAATATAAAATTATTGTTCCGAAACCTATAATAACCACTTCTAAAAGACATTAGATTCTACATCTACCACTGAAATTGCGGCAGGGTACATTTCGACCTTTGTAAACGTTCTCCTTTAATGCAAATTGTAAGAAATTGCATCAGAATTCCAGAAGCAACAGAAATCGAATTCAAGCTTTATGAATTCCGAAAGACATTTCTTCTTCCGTTTCGATGCAGTAAGATTCCGTTTAATTCTGGGGCTTGTCAAGTTGTAAACGCTTCAACATGTAGCGATTCTACGGCGCCGATAAAATATTAGAACTCTTTGTAGTTCCACAGCCAGCGTTTAGCTTTGATAAAGTTGGCCCCATTCAGGCCCACTAAAGCCATCCTCAAACCCAAGTCGTTTTTAGTTGTTTGTGCATCGAGGCTGAAAGAGCTATATTAATGGTCTTTATCGTCCACATATGACCGCGTTATTAATGACACGATTGGTCGGATGGTGATACACATCGCCGGTTAAGTCCCACCGTTAATCATTGTCAAATCTGATTCGTACAAGAAGACAAAAAACTGTAAATTTTCAGGCGCCTTCCTCTTAACTTACTTCGTGATGCTGCTGCTGATGGGCATGCCGATTTTCCTCCTGGAACTGGTCGTCGGTCAATACTCGGGCTTGGGGCCTGACCAAGCCTTCACCAACATGGCGCCGTTCTTCAACGGCCTGGGCTATTGTACTCTGGTGGTGATTACGCTGATTACCATTTATTACATGGTGATTATCGCCTGGACCATCTTTTATTTCTTCGCTTCGTTCACCGACCAATTGGGCTTCGGTTCTTGCCATAACGACTTCAACACAATGGGTGAGTACGCCGGCTGATGGCCGAGGCGGAATTAACTCTTTTGTGAGACGTTGAGAAATTACGCAATTAGCGAAAATGTTGAGGTTACAAAGGAGAAGGCGCACTTCTTGTATAAAAATCAATCACACCGTTGCGCCGATCTCTTATCTCCATTAACAATCAGAAGTCGCAACGAAAAATTGTTATTATTATCACATTGGAACCGTGCTGAATTGAATCCGATGTTTCATATGCACGCAATTTTGACTCAACGATGAAGTTTCTGAATTCAAAATTGCAGCGTATTTTCGAACTCCTGTATTCCGTACATTCATCACCCAACAATTCAACCCCCTAATCGCGTCATTTACTCCGATTTTTCTTTCATTGCCCCCGCTATTATCCGAGATTATTACATTCAGACTACAAAATATGCCCTCCTGTAAGCTTTCCCTTCGGCTTAATTATTTCCCCCTGTTTCCTTTAACCCACTTTCTCCGAGAACAATCAATGACACTCAGCTCCATTCCAGGCTGTTTCAGCGCCACCGAAGACTCCAAATGCACCTCGAATCAGACCTATTACAACAAACAGTGCACCCTGGTGGACGACATCTGCAAGAGCAAAGACTTCGACGGTGCAGTCAACAAGACCTTTTGCATCAAAGGCGACAGCGTCGTTCACATTAGTCACGTGATCAACCGCACCTTGGCCACTTACGAATACTTCCGCGATTACGTCTTGGGCATAGGCGACTCGACTTGGGAGAATTTCGGGGGGCTGAGATGGGAACTGCTCCTCTGTCTCCTCCTGTCGTGGATAATCGGCTACTTGTGCGTGGTGAAAGGGGTGAAGACTTCGGGAAAGGCCGTTTATTTCACCGCGCTTTTTCCATACGTCATTCTGACAGCTTTAGTTGTGCAAGGAGCGGTACTGGAGGGCGCTGTCGATGGTATTCTTCTCTACATCACCCCTCGATGGGAGATGCTTCTAAACGTCGACGTCTGGGCCAACGCAGCCTCTCAAACTTTCTACTCTTTCGGAATTGGTTGCGGCTCCTTGATCACATTGGCCTCTTACAACGACTTCAACAACAATTGCCTCAAAGACGCGATGATTGTTACCGCTGCTAACGCTTTCACTTCCGTCTATGCAGGTTTCGCTATTTTTTCTATGTTGGGCTTCTTGGCCCATCAGATGGGGGTGCCAGTGGAGGATGTAGCCCAAGATGGACCTGGACTGGCTTTCGTCGCTTACCCTGAGGCTATTTTGAGGCTGCCAGCGCCCACGGTCTGGGCTATACTGTTCTTCTTTATGCTCTTTATTTTAGGTTTGGGTAGCCAGTTTGCTGGAATCGAGGCCATCAGTTGCCTTATTCTGGACAAGTGGCCCAAAATGAGGAAATACCAAATCTACGTCACTTTAGCCATTTGTGTTGTCTGCTTTATTTTGGGCATCCCGATGTGTTTCAACGGTGGCGTTTATTTATTCACCCTGATGGAGTGGAATACGGCATCTTGGGCTATACTTCTCATTGGTTTAGGAGAAGTTGGAGTGGTTTCATGGTTGTATGGGTGCAATCGCTTCCTGGACGACATGGCCAACATGAATATGGAACTGTCCAAGCCAGCTCGGTGGTATTGGTGGCTTTGCTGGGTGATCATCACGCCTTTGACACTCTTAGTAATTTGACATAATTGAGGCAGACGTCTAAAGTAAGTTACATTTTTAGGGAGTTTTCGTTTTTCAAATGGCAACGTTTACACCCGCTTTCTATGAAAATTACACATTTCCGATTTGGGCCGATTCGTTGGGATGGATGATGGGGCTTTCTACTCTTGTTCCTTTCGTTATTTTCGCTGGCCTCACATTAGGGAAAAGAAAATATGTGAGAAAGCGAGGGTGATGTTGTTGTTTATTTTAGAAAAATGTTTCAGACTGGTTGGGAATTGTTTCGACCGACGGAGAAGTGGGGGCCACAAATTGTTAAAACTGAAAGTAATTTGACCCTAACGAAAGAAAATGTTTCCGCGATAAGTGTAGCGGATGGAGTTTGAGCTGCGATCTTAATCAATAATTTGTGATAAAACAGGAACCGTGTTTTTACCATGTACAAAGACAAATGTATTAATGACAAACAATTTTTCTTTTAAATAAAAAGTCACATTTTTTGGGCACTTTCCAAAAAAGTATTACAATGCACGTCGATGCAGTTTAAAAAATTGAATATTTATTGTTTTATTTAGGTTAGTTTTTGAAAGAATTTCCAAAAAAGGGCCATTTTTTTCAAAATCTCAGGAAGATCGGGAGGACATATTTTTTTTAGAATATTTGATTCTTTCACATTTCTGACAAAAATGGAAACTTATTTTGGGTACTCGTCAAAATTCCAAAATTTCCATTTTGCTAGCATGCAACAACGCTCGATTTTCACCACGTTGACATTGATAATTACGATAAACGCTGACTCACTCGATTGTTTATCTAATTCATTATCGATCCCTCCTTCCCCACAATAAATTTATTCACTTCAAGTGAGAAGCAATTTACATTTTTCATGTTGCTTTCAATTCTAGAAGGCTTTATAATATCGATATTCAATCGTTTCTCTAAATTAAATTTACCTACACTACACCTGTTTGTGTTTTATCAATTTTCCATTTCCTGCTGAAAGAACGTTGTTATTCTTTTGTTTTTTTCTTCTCCTCTCCCCCGGTGTGGGGAGTTCGAATTCCCGCTGCAAAACATCCATCCTTCATTTCCGATCAGTTTCGTCCAGGACATTATTACAACAAAAACTTTTTTCTGATTTATTTGTTTATTATTTGACGCATTTGTCCGTTCGCAACGATTTGTCTTCGCTGAAATTTTTCGTTACATCGTTACATCGAAACGGGTTAGGCGATTATACCGTTTTCATAATTTTTTCCTTTATTGTTGTTCGCGATAAACATAAAATTCCATTAATCCCAGCAATAAAACAAAACGAAATAATGAAACCGAATAAATTTCGTCGATGTATATGCGGTTCGTATCGGAATTTATATTACAAAGTTCTATTGCTGGTCATAAAGGCAAACGCAAATAATCCGAAATTGGATAAGAGAGCAATTCTTCTGAACTGCGATTTTTCATAAAAATTGAGATTTTAATAGTGAAGAAATTGCGAAAAATTCAAAGCCTTGAAGGTAATAACCTTCGAGCGTATGTAAAAAGATGTGAATGGAACTTAATCACAGCTCGATGGTTTGTTACAGATTTATTATTAAAGCTGAGCCAGTCGGAGTACTATTCACAATTCAAAATTTTTCGAATCCGCGATGTGTACCGTCAATTTCAAATTTGTTCTAATTTTTTGTGCCGTTTTTACTTCAGGTAAGTTACGGTTTAACATTTCTTAAAATAATGCACGCGATACACTGTGACCCAAAAAAGATACAATTTGTGTCATTACCACGCTGTTATATATGCGCGGGCAAGGTTACACCTGATAAAAATGTCGTGGTCGTAAAAGCGATTGCTGAACCAGTTGGCTTAGATTCGATTTTTGATAAAGTGCCAAAAATGGCCCCATTTTGGGTATGTATTTCAAATTTTGGGTACTTTTTCCAGGAAGTTGCCAAAACCTCCCCAATCTCCCCACTCTGGATGTCTTCCTCTCGTGGCTCCTAGACGTGACATCCAACGAAATCGAGAACATCGCCAACAGTTTCGACTTCCACGAAGTCTCCCCTAAAGACATCAAATTCATCCTGCACACTCCCACCCCCAACAAAACCGCCCTCAAAATAACCCACGAAAACATGCACATGATCAACGCAACTAAACCCACAAAACTGGTAATTCACGGCTGGCAAGCTACTGGTACTGATGATGTCAACAGCGACTTGGCCGAAACGTATCGCAAGAAAGGGGATTACAACGTCATAGCAGTGGATTGGTCGGAACACTCCAAAAAAATCTACATGCACGCTTCCAGCAGCACCAAAACCATCGGAAGTGTCATCGGCGACTTTATTTTGGATTTGATCAAACAAGAAACGGCTCTTTTGGACAACATCCACTTGATTGGGCACTCTTTGGGCGGCCACATTGCGGGTTTCGCTGGGAAAAGGGTGTTGGCAAAAACCGGGAAGAAAGTGGGGAGGATCACAGGACTGGACGTGGCCGCACCTATGTTCGAAGTGCCAAAAAAAAGAGATGCCAACTCGAGATTGAACAAAAACGATGCTGAGTTCGTCGATATCATCCACACCAACGCTGGATTTTTAGGAGTGAGTGACCCCATTGGCACCGTCGATTTTTACGTCGAAAATGGAGGGCCTCTTCAGCCCGGCTGTTTCGACATCCTCAACATTTTCGAGTCTTGTAAGTCGAAATCTTCGTTTTAATAACTCAAAATTTTACGAAACTTTTGCAGTTGCTTGCAGTCACTACAAAGCTTTCGAGTACTATCACGATTCAATCACCGATAAGAAATTCGAAGCGCTAGCTTGTCCCAATTCCATCGATTACCACATTTTGATGTGCATCAATAACAAAAGGATAATGATGGGAGAGGACACACCGAGGAATGCCACAGGAACGTTCTATTTGGAAACGGACTCACCTCTACCCTACAGCAAGTTGTTTGAGAACCAATTGAGAATCAAAATAAATCGACCACCGCTGCCCTATGCCAAATTTTTCGAAAATATAAGGCGGCCCAAATAAACGATTTTAATGTTATATAAAGACCTCGAAAAATATATTAGTGGTGGAGCTTCGACGTTTTTCTATAAAATCCCAAAAATGGTGTGATTTTTTTCAAAATTTGCTACCACTTTTAAGAAAACTGACAATTTTTGGAAATCTTGAGTACTTTCATTTAGCAGTTTTCAATATAATACTGTGACCATTTTTCAAAATTTTCAAATTTTACAATGGCGATTTTCTAAAATTTCGGATTATATTTTTTGAGAGGTGTTGACTATTTTTTTAAAACTCGGTACCGTTTTTAAAAAACTGACAACACTTCTGAAAAAGTCCACATCTTGGACACTTTGATTTGGTAGTTTTAACTGGTTATATAGGAATGACCAAGGTTTTGAAAATAGCAATTTTTGTGTATTTTCAAATTTCATGAGTTTCTAAAATTTCGGGTGTTACTTCTACTTCTGGTATCAGAAATTTTAAAAACTTGGTAGCATTTGTAAAGAAAACTGGCAAAGCTTGAGAAAAGGCCCCATTTTGGGCACACTTAGTAGTTTCAAGCAATTCTTGATATTTAAATATATTTTCAATAAAACTTCACTAACGATCGCATTCCCTCTAAGTTCTCATCCATACATTCGTGCAAAACTTTTCCGTTATCGTCGCATTCATTATTTATGATCGTTTGAACATAATAAGGACGATAAAGAGGACGAATATGTATTATTAAGGCAATTAAAAAACTTTTAATGATAAACCCGACTCTACAAAAACAAACTTAACTAGTATAGTGCGTCGTTGCGAAAACAGAATAAACGAAATGCTTACGCTTCTACCAATATTTGTTATTTTGTTCAATTTCGGTAAGTATTTTCAAAGAAAAAACCGAAAAACTTGATTCCGTGCTTGCCAAGGTTGCTGCGATCATTCCTTCGACTACCAAATCGCCGACAATGAAGGTCACACGATCATAGACAACGAAGACAAACATTTGGAGTATCACACTTACTCCTCTGCTGACGTCACATTCTATTTGTACACCC
The DNA here is from genome assembly GCA_004193795.1 of Asbolus verrucosus. Lineage (NCBI taxonomy): Eukaryota > Metazoa > Arthropoda > Insecta > Coleoptera > Tenebrionidae > Asbolus > Asbolus verrucosus. The sequence continues at coordinate 5,360 of QDEB01045782.1, read as the reverse complement.
CCACCAACAATAAAACAGTAAAAATCACCCCTGAAAACACATACTTGCTCAACATGTCAAAACCGACCAAAATCATCATCCACGGACTTGGCTCGTACCAGGACCAAATCTGGATTGACCAGTTGGTGCGCAATTATCACACCAAGGGCGACTATAACGTAATAGCGGTGGATTGGTCGAAAATTTCGACCAGAGATACGTTTTACGCTGTCGAGGCTGTCAATGAAGTTGGCGAGGTGATTGCGCAGTTCATCATGGAGATCAGGGGGCACAATGAGGAATTTTTGACAGACGTCCACTTGATCGGCTCTTCTTTAGGGGCACAAGTGGGGGCAGTGGCTGGAGAGAAAATCGCCAACAAAACCAACAAAAAAATCGACAGGATCACTGGTTTAGATCCTAGTGATGGGGATTTGAAAGCTCTGGACAAGGATGACGCAGAATTCGTCGATGTTATTCATTCCTCGCTTCTTTTGGGTGAAGAAAAATATGGAACTGTCGACTTTTACGTCACGGGTGACAACCCGTCGAAACGAAATTGCTTCAATGGTTAGTACGCAATCGAAATTTTTTTAGTCTTTATTTTTGCAGATTCTTGTGGTTTTGTGGCTCATGGGCTCTATGCCCAGACCATTTTGGACGAAAACAGGTTCGAGGGAGTTTCGTGTCAAAACGCCACAGCTTACATCAGAAAATTGTGCAAAAACAACACGAAGGTCGTTATGGGTGAGTCAGTTCCAAGAAATGCTTCCGGAAGCTTCTACTTGACAACAGACTCAGCACCTGGGGTCTTCCACAATCATATTTTAACTCTTTCACTATCTTTTATCGTTGTTTATTTGACAATATTATAAACACTGAATAAATTTTGATTTTGAAACTGAAATTTCAATCAGCATTAACATAAAAAATCCCAAAAGCGTCCCGAGTGACCTCATCTCCCATGAACGCTTTGGCATTCCCTTTGCAAACCCCCAATCTGAAAAGAAGAGCACTGAAACAAGCGACGGCTTCGTATCTCTTCGGTTCGAGAATGGTGTTCGTGAAATACTCGTGAGCGACCTCGTGGCTGCAACAAATCGCTTGGAAGAAAGGAAGATTTGAACATTGCGGTTGGAATGGTCCTCCACTGTTGACATAAAAGTCAACAGTACCATATTCACGAAGCACTCCAAAGAACCCAGCGTTGGTGTGGATCAGATCGACGAAAGAGGCAGCCGATGGGTTCAGTCTGAGATAAGAGCGGTTTCTTAGTGGTATTTCGAATAAAGGTGCAGCAACATCCAATCCTGTGATTCTGTCGATTAATCCACCACTAACAGTCACCACTTTTTCCCCGGCAAAACCGGCCACTTGCCCACCCAAAGAGTGGCCGATCAAATGAAGAGTCTCTAAAAAATTCGGGACTTTTTGGGTAACATTTAAAATGAATTGGCCAACGACAAAACCGACGCCTTGCGTAATTGACGATGAATGTAAATAGGCTTTGTTAGCATCGTGAGACCAGTCGACTGCGATCACATTGTAATCTCCTTTTTGGTGGTAGAGAGATGCCATTTTTTTAACCCACGGCTCTTCAGCACTGTTGATCCAGCCATGGATGATCATCTTCGTCGGATTTCCAGCGTTTATAGCTGTAGACGCGTCTTCTGAAGTGATAATTTTTGTTTGATTCGAAGACGGCAAATACAGCAGAAATTTGACATTTTCCTGTGAGACTGTTTCGACGTATTGAAAATCCGTAAATACATTTTTTATATTGTTTTTCGATATGTTGACAACAAAGTCACTCAAGACGTTCAATCCAGTAATCAAATTTAAGCAGATGATCGGTTCTGTTCAACAGAAATGTAAAAATACAAAAAGAAAACGGAAAAATTGACTTACTATAAAAGCAAAATACCGAAAATACAAAGAAAATAATTCTTACGTTAGCCATATTGTACTGTAGCTACATGTTTACCTACAACGCTATAACGAACTTAATTGTGACCATTATCCATGTTGTAGAGATAATGATCCTCATTAACTCATTTTTTTTACATTTGATAAAAACCAGCAATTGACCTTAAAATTTATTGTCTTTTATGATTTTTAATAAGAATAAATTAATTCAACATTTGTGGAGATTCGATTGCAAATTGGGCGAGTACATGCACTTACCCAGTCTAAATTATCAATTACGGTCCTGTCGCTTTTTAAAACTGGCATTTAATTTTGACAGTGCGCAGCTATTACAGGAACCTGTAACAATAAGGTTATGTTTGGTCAAATACGACACAAGGGGATGCTAAAACGTTACTTCCGCCCTTTATTGAATTATTCACCCCCAGGTAACGATTTTACAACCCTGGCTTATGAAATAGCTATAATGTAATCCTAAACATTTTTTAGGTTATGTTTGTATGTCAAGTGCCCCCACAAATTTCGCGAAAATGCCTGCAGTTGAAGATTCCATCAGAAGAAAATTAAATGAGCAACTGCAANNTGTCTGTCCATTATTAACAACTTTGTTATTAGAGACATCGCTTGGTGAATGATGTTTTAAAGCACGAGCTCCAGAACGGAGTCCATGCCTTATCCATCGTCGCAAAAACTCCAGAACAATGGAAACACAGCGTCAAAACCGTGGAATCTAGTCCGAACTGCAGGGGCGGATTCGGGAAATGAGTGGGGGCTTACGACACATGAATTGTATTAAATCAGACGCTTACAGTACATTTACAAGCTAGAAAATGTAAAAATCAACGGAAAACAAACAAAAATCGTACATTATTGTCACAATACAAAACTATCTAATCGAAGTTTACCCTCATTCTCAGTCAGATAAATGATGTCTGCGATGGTTTGCTCGCAGATCGCTTCTTCGGCTTTCTGGTGCATCTGCAACGGAAGTTCGGTGTTTATTTGGCTGGAAAGTAGCCGACAACTCACCCCTTTGTAGTTGTAGTCCGAGCTAGGTGGGTGTTTGAAATTAGGGCCGAAATTGACCGAAACCGTAGCGCTCTTGTGGATGGAAACTGTGGGAAAATAAGAGCCCTGATAGATGTTTTCAAAAGCAACTCCTTGGCATTCTCCATTTTTGAAAAATAAGATTCTACTCCCTGGAAGCTCCCTCAATAATTTTAACCGTTCAGGTACATTGTCCTTGTCTTCGTAATAAAGGTGGCTCTTGAACTTGACAAGGGGCTGAAAAAGTCAAATTCGAATGGATTAGACATTGACTTTTGCGCATTTGATCTTATTCTTCTCCAATAATACTTCAGAGTTGCCGCACTAGCTATCTAATGCGCATGAGCGTCAAAAATTGTCCAATGACAATTTGTGATCTTCCGTCGATCCTTTAAATGGGCTATAATTTGGACACTTACGCGGTCTTTGTAGGTGTTGGGGACCAATTTCGTGGAGTTGTTTAAGGGGAGGATTATCATGAAGCCCACGGTGTCTCCCTCTCCATAACCTGGGCTATAATGTTTACCGGCTGATTCATGAAATCTTGTTCCTTTTCTAGACCTCCATGAGTATCCAAACTTGTCATAACCTAAAGGAGCCTGGAGGTTGGCATAATCTTGCCCCCACCCCATTCTGGTGGCCGTGCCTTCCGGCATTTCTTCTATAGTTGCTTCCCAATACCATACCCCCTTAGTCACGGCTAAAATCATCAGATTTATGGCATTATTAAATCATATTCTATATTAAATCATACATAAAAGTAAATTACTATGTCTTTGAATGTTTCTATAAAAATTATCAAAGTTTGGTATTACTGGAGCAATGTGCTCATCCTATTGCTATATATAGCTCTACCCCTTTCTATGTATACATTTTACTGCTACTGATCGGTGAAATGAATTTTAGGTTAAGGGCTGTACTCATATGACTCAATATGGAACTGCTTAAAAGGCAGCTTACCGTGAGTTGCCCTCACTGTGGCGTAGCCCTTTTCCCCGGTCACTGCGAGCCTATCCTCCGAGATTTTCAGCTGGGGGGCCCTGTCATGAAGGGCCAGGAGCACGGTGCTGGGTATCAGAGTTCGATAAAGCCAGCCTGGAATGGGCTTCCCGGCCCAATCGGAGCTCTCGTCGAATTCCTGCCTATAGGGGGCATGCGGGTCGGGCTCGGCCAACAAGTATCGATACCCATCTTTGTTGAATGGGTGGTCAAGGGGGTACCCGTGGGCCGGAAGTTTGGGGGTACCCAAGTCGAGACTGCGCCCTTTTTTGCCCGCCCCGCCGACGTCTCCGGGAAATTTCCGCTTGGCGCTCCTCGATTTCACCCCGCCGGCCACTGGAACTGCCATTGTACGGAAAATTATGCATTATCTAATCTTATCAGTGAAGACTTACAAGGTCGCATCCCTATCACTTTAATCCTCGCCATTTATCAAATCGGAAAAGGAGACAGAAAAAACACAACAATTAGGTGCTTGTTTTTGTTAAGTTTTGGTTAATTTGGCCTAATCAGGGTGCTTAGGTTATTTGAGGTTATATTCCACGGCCACCTACCATGCTGTATGCCCATGTCAGTGACTTTTAGCGTGCCTCCTTTGATCATCGCTTCATAATTGGGCCTTATCTGAGTCAGATCAGTGTTGATCAACCCATACATCTGCCCATCTACGGGGCTCTCCTCGAATACGAACAGAACGTGGATGTCTTTGATCAGGGCTTTGTGCACTGTGGAATGCCACGATTGGGTTACTCTCCTTGAGGTGGTGGTGATGGCCTCCCAGTGGTACTCGATGTACGGAATAATCTCCTTTTCCTTACTGAACATTATCCGATTTTTACCCTCTTTGATGCTAGTTTGTTGCAAATTGGCCAAAGCGGTGATGCACATCTGCGATATCTCTGGAAACAAGTGAAAGTGAGAAAGTTAGGTTATGGCCGTCAACGCGGCTTACGAGCTTGGCTCTTTTTGAAATTCTCGAGGCCGGTAGGGGAGCAATTTTTGCACAGAAACACGTAATTTGACAGAAAAGGCACCAATTTACCCAACTGGTACCCGATGCAGGATTCGTGGAACCAACGCGAACAATTCGCGCACAATAACTCGACAATGTTCAAATTCCTGTCTTTGCCGCTGAAATTAATCGTTTTTTAACTTTCAAAGGGAAAATGAACTTAAAATACCAATAGCAAGTGCCCGGCTGTTCATTTGTTTTTGCATTTTTGTCGTTGTTTTCAGGCGGCTTCGCCATAGTGGTGGTGGCATCTAGTGGGCTTGCATTTGGCGTCGGAGGCGTTTGTTCCATCGGAGATTCTTCATTTTTGCTAGAACTGAGGTGAATTAGTCAAAGTTATTTAGTTTCGTGTTTTTACTTTGCATCCACATCTTCGGTCATGTTTTCTTGCATTAAT
>QDEB01045761.1:0-11258 GCA_004193795.1 Asbolus verrucosus | reverse complement strand
TCGAGCGATCTCTTCAGTTGATAAGAAATGTAATGTAAATAATTCTGTAGTTTCTAATCTTTTGTCAATTGATGTAAATGATATAATTACAAATATAAGAGAAAAATCTTCCACATGGAAGATTTTTCAATGAACTCAAACATCAAGAAATTGATATTAAACCGTCACGGTTAAAAAGATCTAATATATATTCGGAAACCGTTATATTTGTTATCCAAGACAAAGTGATTAATTCCAGAAATTATAAGGAGTATGTAATTAAAAACAACTTTGTAAGATAGGATAAGAGAAAATTGAGCACATCATTTCATCTTGTTTTGTTTTGAGACAAACTGAATACAAAAAAGCATGATCAGTCTGCCAAAATTATTCATCAACAACTGGCTTTAAAATATAATTTAATACAAGATCATAAACCGTACTATTAATACACACCTAGTAGTTACTTGGAAAATGATAACTGTAAACTGTATTGGAACAAAACTCTTTTAACCGATACACATATCGTCGCCAACAGACCTGATATCATTGTATTTGATAGCCAGAACCGACAGATATACCTCTTAGGTATTGGTGTGCCAAATTTATACAACCTCTTACAGATCTACAACACAAAAATTAATAAATATTTACAACTTTCTGTTATAATTAAGAATTGATGGAATCTTAAAAAATTTTCAATTTTACCGTTACCACGGGTGTAGTACCCAAATCACTAATCCATAATATAAATAAATTAAATTTAAAAGAAAATTTAATTGTTGATATTCAAAAGGCGATGTTATTATGCTCATGTCAAATAGTCAAAAAGTTTCTTAACGTTGATCACACATTGAACACTATCGCTGAACTACGTCAAAATGATAATTATAGTGTACAAGACGGTGGATTAAAAGTATATCATCACTTGATAGCAAGATCCGTGATGATATGTGAATATCATGGGTGGTGGCGGGTCCATACAATAACAATAGTGGTTTATTGCCTATCAGAAATACATCTATTTATAGGACAATCAATGAAAAAACAAACATTGTAACATTTAAAACTTACTAAAATAAATCTAATAATACTCGGAATTACAGTCTAATGCACTATTTGATTAAAAAAGGAAAAAGCTTTATAATTTATGAGATTTATTAAATCGTTGATATAGAAAAAATAAGAGTCCCCAAAATAGAATCCTGAACCACACCTGACGTTTAAATAAAGTATCTCGACCTAAATCTATTATAATAGACCGCTTGTGATCTACCACGAAAGAATGAAGCAAAAAGTGCCACCAAGTTATCGCACAAACCATAATAGGAAAGTATTATGGAATTCGTGCTGATTATCTGAAATAACGTTTTAAACGATGTAAAGACGCTGTTATAAAGAACGGTTTTAAAACTGTGAAAAATGTAGAAAGTAGGGCTACTGGTCGATAATTTTTGATTTTGTCCAATTCCTTGCTTTTAAAAACTGGATGTTTACTCATTCTTCCTATTCCTGAATGCGATGACCTACTCATTAATTGTAAATAATCATTTGTTACGTTTTAAAATAACGACATAGGTAATGGAGGTCACGAATTACGTTACATTACGTTTCAAAATGAAAGCCCGCCCAAATTAAAATGAATCTAATTGGTAGATATAAGTTGGCGCTTGATTTAAATTACATATTTTTCAAACTTTAACTTTTACAGCATAAGTGTAATTTTTTAATAAATAAATATATAGTTGATTACTACTCAATTGTTAATTAACAAACATGAATGCGTGTCATTGTTACTTTAACTGACCCTGTACAAGTGTCATAAATGTTAATTAATAATAAAACAAAATTTAATAATAATCTTAATTTAATCTATAAATTTACAACAGTAACAATAATAGGTACATGCAAATCCAGCATAAATTTAATGGTTTAAATATGAAAAATAGTACTAAAGTGGCACGAATCTACAAGAAATTGACTGATTTACATGTGATAAGTATGCATTTAAAACAAAATACAAGTTTATTGAAAAAAAAAAACAATAAACACGAATCTCGGAAGAGATCAAGTCGATTAAATGTGATGTCAAAGAAAACAAAACAGAGAAATACTTTAAGAACCAGAACAAAGTGGATGTGTTGAAGCAGAACAAACAGACGATTTATCAAAAAATCACATCAAGATGTCCAACTATTTGTTTTTTTTTTTCTAAATTACTACTGAGTGAATGAGAAATTTTTTATTAGGTTAGCTGTAGTTTTAAATTTTTATGTTGGCATTATTAATCCTCAAATTCAAAAATGTCAGAACAAAAGTGAAACAAAATTTGTTTTTTGTAAAATCTTATTTACAATATCAATTGTAATCGATAATGAGTAATAATGATAGCGAATTTCTATAATGTTTCTATTCTGATTTCTATTTTGCATCTAACTAGTATGTCAAAACCCTGACCTAAAAACCTAAATCGTTGAAAAATAACAGTTTGCCAACTGGTCTGCGGTGCCAACCCACTAAATTTGCTTCATTTACTAATAGTATTTTGTAACGAAGTGTTCATTTAGAAATAAACCACCTGTTTGGAAATGTCTCAGATTTTGTTCAATTGAAATGCAGCGCGTAATTTGGACGGCATGCTAAACACAATTGACACCTGCAAGAATCATAACCTCAAATTTGTATAAATTTTGTATAAATTAGTGAATTGATAATTCATAAACATGAGCGAAGTTTTGTATAAATTGGTGAATTGATAATTTATAAACATGAGTGTATAGGTTAGAATAGTGTCACTGTCATTTTCAGCCGAAGCAAATGGAACTGAAGAATGTGATCGCAAATTTCCACAAGTGCGACCTATGCGCATATGGAACCAGATCGTACTTCACAATACAACAGCACAAAAGACAGCACCGTATGCGACCCAAAACTGAACTATTTACATGTGACTCGGATGCATTCGAGCCCCACAAATGTGAACATTGCTACTTCGAAACTGATTTAAGAGTGGTATTAGACTACCACATCTATACGTTTCACAAGGGATTAGAAATCATGTATCATTTGGACCATGCGTCGAAGGTTTATAATTGTGAAAATTGTGATTATCAAACGTATTCGTTGTTACTAATGGCGAAGCATGTCTGGGGTGAATGTGCGCCCAAGACAATGTGGAAAAATAATCTGAAGATTCACATTTTCGGTGAGTATGTAGATGCTGAAAATATCAAGTGGTTCGAATGTGATCAATGTGCATTCAGAACAAAACTAAAATATATTCTAAAATCTCACCTGGTGACGAGACATGCTCATGAGCTGATCAGATGGTTCAAATGTGACAAGTGCCTGTACATAACGAGGAGAAAAATCTGTTTAAAGCACCATGCGAAGGCGACGCATACAAAGCCCGAAGAGACGAAATGGTTCAAATGTGATCAATGCTTGTTCAGAACCAAACGAAAAGGCGGGCTAGATACGCACATACTAATCAAACACATAAATTTTAAAAAGAACAAGTGGTTCAAATGTGATAAGTGTTCGTATAGAACAAACCAGGAATTTTCCTTCAAATGTCACTTAATCGCGAAGCATACGACGCCCAAAGAGACCGATTGGTTCGAATGTGATCAATGTGTTTTCAAAACAAAACGATTACGTATATTGAGGGCGCATATAACGGCGAAACATACGAATCCGGATGAGATTCAGTGGTTTAAGTGTGACAAGTGTCCGCATCAGACCAATCAGAAAGGCAATTTAAAAGCGCATATGAGGGCTAAACACGCCAAACCTGAAGAGATCAAGTGGTTCGAGTGTGCTAAATGTCAGTACAAGGCGAAGCAGAAAGATCACTTAAAAACTCACGTAATGAGGCAGCATACGAACCCTGCAGAGGTTAAGTGGTTTAAGTGTGATCAATGTTCGTTTGTGACCAAACAAATCATTAATTTGAAAGGGCATGTAACGTCTAAACATGAAACTCCAAAGGAGATCAGATGGTTTAAATGTGACATGTGTCCGTACAAGTCGAAGCAAAGATGTCATCTTAAAGTGCATGCGACAAGCAAACATTAGATGATGTACAGGTCCACAACAATTTTTAAAACTAATCGATTTTCAGTAATTCTGAAAAAATTGAATTAACTTCCGCAAAGCAGTCATTGTAGTGGGGTTATTTGTAAATAAATAAAATAAAAATATTCCGTTGAGACAGGTTGGGAAAACTCTTGGTAATTAAACAACTGGAAATAGGCGAAGATAATAATGCTCAAATTACGTTACAAACATTTGTATCTACCGAGTGACTATTAATAAATGAAACAAATTTAGTGGATTGGCACCACTGACCAGTTGGTAAACCCTGTCATTTTTAACGATTCAGGTTTTTAGGGTATGATTTTGACAGATTAGATGCAAAGTAGAAACATAGAAATTCGTTTTAAAATTTTATGTTGGTATTATTAATCCTCAAATTCAAAAATGACAAAACAAAACTTGGTTTTTGTAAAATCTTATTTACAATATCAATTGTAATCGATAATGAATAATAATGATCGCGAATTTCTATAATGTTTCTACTATGATTTCTACTTTGCACCCAATTTATCAAAACCGTAACCTAAAAACCTTAATCGTTTAAAAAATGACACGGTTTACCAACCAATCAGGGGTACCAACCCACAAAATTTGCTTCATTTATTAATAGTCACTCGGGATTAAGTATCAGCCGTTGTAAATACTCAATCATAACCTCAAATTTATAATTCTATCTGTTAAATAGTATTATTTTCATTTTTAATTTGAAAAAGTGGATTTGAATGATACCAAACCGCGTTTTGCATTACTCAGACAACTTCAATTGAAACCCAATCTAGTCACCTGTGATACATGTTTGGTGATGCATAAAGATGTGAATATTTTTCACAACCATGAAGTTGTAAGTCATTTAAAAGTGACCTTAGATCATCACATCATTGTAATTTACTAAGAATTGAAAGTTAAAATTGTGAAAATCGTGGTTGCTGATTTGAGAAAAATACGTTTGTAATGAAGAAATTAAGAATTTACTTCTTAAGTGCATACAGAGATGTTGGAATCATCGAGTGGTTTAAATGTGATCAATGTTCAGATTAAACAAAACAAAAATACAACTTCAAATCACATGTAACAGCATACAAGTCGTAAAAAGAATGTCCACTTAAAGCAAAACAAAAATATACAAAATAACAAGTGGTTCAAATGTTACTCATCTAGAGAAAAAATTCGTCGCTTACAACAAATAGCCAACATCCAAATTCTGAACAAGTATTATCAACTTGAAAACAATCCAGCAAGTTCCGATTGTTAATCAAACAAATTATTTGAATGGAAACAAAATTTAGGGAGACAGGTTTGTATTAAGATATCAAGAGAGTGAGGAGGTATTCAAATTTTTTTTATTGATTTCGCTATAAATCAAACCTTTGTTTATATGAAAAAATCAGAGGGATTGATAGAAATTGTCTTTAACAGCCGTAAATCAGTCATACTTCCCCTATTAAGTATTATTCTATCTTCTTTTTGTTCCAACATTTACAGTTTTTAGGTGGACATGCAAAGGATAAGAGAAGAATTCTACGTCGGATTTCTTAATTTCGAAAAATCATTTAAATGTACAGATTTAGAAACTTGCAAGTGATTACTGATATTTCGTAACAATTTATGGTGGACATAAAAACCCACAAGCCAACTTCCGGAACAAAAACCAAAAGAGTTATTATAAAAAACACACTCTCTGACAGCCTAAATTTTGTATGAGGGTGAAATAATTCGCCCCTTGAGGCACAAATACAAAAACAAGTACATGACAATGTATCTCTTTAGAATTTCTACGTTTCACTAAAATGAGTTTCTAAATGATTCTTCACTTTTATATTGAAGAAACACTTATCACATTTAAACCACTCATATTCCTTCCGAACCGTATGCTTTATTTTTGTGTTTCTTTAATCCATTCTCTCTTACGTTTTATATGAATATTTGTCACATTCAAACCATTTGATATTTTCAGGTTCTGTAGGTTCCACTAACATTAAGTTTGTGTTTGTTTTTGTTTTGAAGAAATACTCATCACATTTAAACCTCTTCCTAATTTCTTTCGAATTTGTATGCTTTCGGTTTATGTAGTTTTTCAGATACACTTTTGTTTCTTTTTGAATCAACATTTGAAATTTAAACCATCAAGTTTTTCATGTTTCGACATTATATGTTTTTCTAATGTTTTACTTCTTTTCGTTTTGAATGAATATTTATCACATTTAAACTAATTGACATATTTAACATCTGTTTTTTGCAAATTTTTCATCATAAAACTTTATTCAAAATATCACAGAACGAATTTGAGGTTAGGATTCCTAGAAAAATGTCATGGCATTTAGCATTCCAAGCCATTCGAATTAGTTAAAATATTTCGCTTTTTATATTCATTTGAGTTTATGATTCCCACAGGTCTTAACTATCAAATAAATACTGTGTTTTAGTAAAAAAATGCTTTTTATTAATCAATTTTTATTTCATTTATTAACTTAAATGTGGTAGATCTGTGAACTGAACTGAAACGAGCAGTTTGTGATGTGAAGTTTCACAAAACAGTTCCCCAATCAAAATGAAATATTTTGAGACTTACGAAACTCAATTTTCACAATTACAGGTTAGAACTTGTCATCTTATCCAATCTCACTTAAAGCCTGTTTAAACAGCAGGACGAGTAACTTTTTACCCTACTAAAACATGTTTTCTCAACACGTGATTCCCGAAGCAGCTCTTCCACTTCGTCTTAAACGAACACCGATCGCACTTAAACCAAACTCCCTCGTCAGCCGCGTGCTTCCTCTGATGCCTCTTCAAGTTCGACTTATGCTTCGCTTTATACGAACACTGCTCGCACTTGAACCACACGATGTCCTCAGCGGCCGCGTGTTGCAATATGTGCACCTTCAAACTGTTCCTGAAACACGTTTTGTATGAACATTGCTCACAATGCAACCACATCGCGTCTTCAGTGTCCGTATGTTTGATTCTGATGTGTTTGGTTAGGCGGTCTCGACGCTTCGTTCTGTATAAGCACTGCTCACATTTAAACCACATGATGTTGATGGGGGTCGTGTGTTTGTTCAGAATGTGCTCGTTCAAGTTCCCCTTCCATTTCGTCTTGTAGGTGCATTGTTCACATGCAAACCACGTGATGGTTTCTGGAGTCCCATGGTTGCTCAATATGTGCCTATTTAAGTACGTTTTTCGGTTGGCTTTGTAGGGACATTCGCCACATTCATACCAAACCACATCTTCGGGCGCTGTGTGCTTGTTTAAAACGTGCTTTTTCAAGTGGAAGTGAAATTTCGCCTTGAATGCGCATTGATCACATTCGAACCAAACTATATCTTCGGGAGGAGTGTGATTGTTTAATTGGTGCCGTTTCAAGTAAAACTTGCGTTTCGCTTTGTACGGACATTTCTCACATTCGAACCAGATGATGTTCTCGATGGGCAAGTGCCTCCTCTGGATGTGTCTTTTTAAATACCAACGCTTATGCGACACGTATGGACAATGTTCACATTTGAACCACTCTGAGTTTTGGGTTTCGTTTTGAAAGAGTTGGCAGCGGTTTAGCGCGGTTTCAAACCTCAGCATGCAGTTGACGATGTGTTTCAACAGTACTAATTGGGAAAATGTTTCAAAATGGCAATTTCTGCAATAATAAGACTGTGAGTTCAATTTTTCTACTTCGAGCGAGTGCGGCAGCTTGGTGTGTTGAGTATAATCCACCATCAAGAGTGTTTTGAAGGTGCAATGGCAACATTCATACCCTTCGGGAGTGCTGCTTACACAACTAAATAATTCGTCGTTTGCTGAAACATCTTCAGTCTCGACCATTGTGACTGAAAAGTAGCAAAAAATTCACGGAAATAATTGATGTGAAAGAGGCTTTACCTACGTTACCCCCTGTCAATTATTTTCTTTTAAAACATCGCCTTAAATGCTGTTTTTATTCTAAACGATTTGATGAGGCTTAAGATTTGTAGGTTAGGATCGCTGTCAATGTACTGTCATTAATTTCAATTCATTTATAGCAGGACCATGTCGATAAAATTTTGTCGGTTTAAAATCTTAATTCCCGAATATTCGTTTGTGGCGCCATCTTATTCGATATTTTGTTCAAAATAACGATTGCAAATACAAGTATACCAATATGAAAAATTTATTTTTTACTACTTTGCATAAATTCCTCAAATTACAACTGATGTGTCATGTTTCTATATCAACGATTTTTTGTTTGTGTACAAATAGCATATGCCTTTTGAAATTATCCTTCCTCTTCGCTTTAAATGTACATTTTTCGCACTTAATCCACGAGATGTGGTCGTTAGCAGTGTGCTTGGTCAGCACGTGTCTTTGGAGCGGGTGCTTCCTATTTGCTTTATATGAACACTGTTCACATTGGAACCACATAACCTCTTCCGAAGCTGCATGCAAAAGCTTCAAATGCACCTTCAAGTCATCTTGCGCATCGTCCAACGTATTGTGCTTCTTCATGTGACTCTTCAGGCTATTCTTCCACTTCGTCGTGAACGAGCACTTATCACATCCCAACCACACCACATCTTCCGTAGCTGTGTGCTTATACACAACATGTCTCTGCAAGTTCCACATCCACTTGCTTTTAAACGAACATTTTTCGCAACAGAACCAAACCATCGATTTTGCGGTGGTGTGTTCGATGATGATGTGATTTTTGAAAGTCTCTGAATCTTGGGTTTTGAATGAACATTGTTCACACTGCAGCCACAGCTTAACCCCAGTAATGTCGTTGTGGGTGCGCGCGTGCAAAATCAAGGCGGCTTTCGTTCGTGTCTGGAAGTTGCAATGGTCACAACTGAAATTTTCGACAGATGAGTTGCGTGCTTCATTCTTGAAGTGAATTTTTAATTTCGCTTTGTACTTCTTCGTGATGGCTCCTTGGATGTCCACTTGCAAATGCTTTTGGAAGTTTAAAAGCTTTGAAGAGTGTTGTGTTTTGAACTGCAACCATCTGTTGATAATGCGAGTTTTCAGCGGGATATTATCGTCAACAAGTTGGTCACAACACTGAACGACGTGCTTCACGAGTACCAATTGCGAAAATGTTAGGAAATCGCAGTCTTGGCACAAGTAATTTTGCGGGATGATTCTCGCATTGGTGCGCAATTGTATGAGCGAAGAGCGATGTGTTTTCTTGTGGTGGTCCAAATCCACCATCAGATCAGTTGTGAAGTTGCAACTGTTGCACTGATAACTTTCGGGGGGGTTGTTGACGCAATCGAACAACTCCAACAGATCTTTGTTTAATTCTTTAACCATTGGTACAAAATTTTCTGGTTTGGACGTTTTTTCATTACGATTGGATTTATTTGTTCGCCGGAAAGACCGTGCTCTCTTTGCACGCTTTCTCGGACTTATACGCCGACGTAAAAGGTTTTTGTTTGCCATTTTTGTCAATAATCTAAAAATCATGTATATATAGGTTATGTGCAAACTTTATGTGCTGCTAACTTACCTGTTGACATATAGCAAAAATACTCAATAATTCTGCCAAATTCTGCTATTTTGATATTAAGTGATGAATTTGCGATTTAAAAGACTATATTAATCACTAACCTCAAATCGTTGACATCGACGGCAATAATTATTATAGCTCTACCATTTCGATTTAGTGACGGAATTGGGTTTAATAAATATGCACTCAATAAACATCAAAATGATTATTATTGAAAGAATGACATTTTCAACAAAAATCCTTTTTCAAATCACACTTCCGTGTCTCTTTGAACTCGCATTTTGTCATTTTTGTCAATAATCTAACAATCACAAACATATAGGTTATGAAAAAACTTCATTATGCTGCTGACTCATCTATTGCCATATATTAGGTCTGTTTTGACATGTATTAGCAAAAATACTCAATAATTCTGCCAAAAGTAGCAATTATTGTGATATTAAGTAATGAATTTGCAATTCAAAAGAGTATATTAACCACCAATCTCAAATCGTTGACATCGACATGAATAATTATTATAGCTCTACCATCTCCATTTAGTGGCAGCGCAAAGTTTAATAAATATGCACCCAATAAACATCAAAATTATTATTATTGAAAAAAATGACAACTTCAACAAAAATGCTTTTTCAAATCACATTTCCGTGTCGCTTTGAACTCGCATTTTTCCATATTTCTCAATAATCTGAAAACCATAAATATATAGGTTATGTACAAATTTCATGTGCCGCTGTTGACATATATTAGATCCGTTTTGATGTTTATTGGTAAAAATGCTCAATAATTCTGCCAAATATAACAATTACTTTTATATTAAGTGATGAACATGGAATTTAAAAAAAAAACCGCTGACCTCAAACCGTTGACATCGATGACAATAATTATTATAGCTCTACCATCTCGATTTAGTGGCGGGGTTAGGTTTAATAAATATGTAGAGACGAAATTAGTCGTAAAGGACCTGAGGGCGGAGCTTAGATACGCGACTTCTAAAAGACAGTGGTGTAGCAAAAACAGAGGCGTAGCATATCAATTGTTAAAATAACTAAAAACAACAAACTTTCTTAAGTAGATTTTAAAAAAATACGAATATAGGTACTTTATTTAATACAATTCAATAACAATTCAATAACAATTCAATAACAGTTCAATAAGTTGTTATTGAAAATACACTGAAAAAAATTAAAGAGCTCTTAAGAAACATTACAATAACTGATAGAAAAAAAACGCATTGAATTTTCATTGAAGATAATATAGATAATAAAATATTTATTATAACGGTGTAATACCTACAGCTTCATAAGGACCTAAATCAGTTTCATATACATCAGCCTCATCTTCTGTTTCATCTTCTTCATCTGAAGAGCCAGTATTGACAGTTATAATAAATTGATCTAAAGTGTCATCTAAAAGAGGCTCCTTCTCTATAGTCCTGTTCGATTTTCTTAACGTGACTACATATAGCTGCCCAATTTTCATGTTTAACTTCCCCAAAAGCCTGCCTCGCCAAAGATATTAATTCTTTCATGTTTTGATTGCCCACATTATGCACCGCTATATCGTGTTTCACTTGAGCCCATATTTTCTCGACAGGGTTCACTTCTGGATGATATGGAGGTAGACGCAAGACTGAATGCCCATTATGAATATAAAGCAACATATCCAATTTATATACTCTAGATGCCGATTTATGCTGCTTAATTAT
>QDEB01045756.1:0-25833 GCA_004193795.1 Asbolus verrucosus | reverse complement strand
TTTTTTTTACTGCGTTATTCTGAAACAGATGTTTTCTTTTCCATCAGCATCACGTCTAAATTTTCTTTTATTACTTTTCCAAGATGAAGAGTCCCCTTGTTCCTTGCATGTTTGGATTTAAGTATGTTTTTTTAATTGGAATCTCCCCTTTGTTGTCTTTGTTTTTAGACTCACCAGTACTTCCGAAAACAGAAGGTAGATATACTCTTTATTGCTAAACAAATAAAAAAATTAAAATCTTCGGTACCTCAAACTTTCGTTTGATTTGGAATTCTGGAATTCATTGTTTCATTTTGAAGTCACATGTTGTATATGACACATACAACTAATTTCCTTGCCAAGCGACTAAATAACTTTATTTATTTTGTTATATTTAACATGGGACATTATAATTTTGGGAAATAAAGCTTTAAATTCATACAATTTTGTGCAACCCATAACTAGTTTTGTCACAAACGTTACGTTCAACGGTTCTAAAAGCACTTCAACATATGTCTTACTCATTCTTGAAGCACCATTTCAACAAAATATCAACAAATTTCCACATTTATTCCAAACTCAATACCTTCAATTTTTGTTCAATTCTACTGTTAAGCTGGGCAACTGCATGTTGCGACAGCTGTACAGTGAGTTGATAACTGATCATAAAACCCAATTACTTCATGCAAATCGAATGTTCCGCTCTTTCTGATTTCAGCTAAAATTCCACCAACTCAATTGGGTACGTTAAAATGGAAAACCGACGAGATCTCGTCGAGCGTTTATTATTTACAACTGTACTATTTTTATGGTGATTCGGCTTCGAGTGCCGTCTCCATTGCAAGGTTTGAGATCAAAGATATCACATATTTCTTGACGGTTCACCTTTTCTCCTTTGATCTCCACATACTCATCTCTCAGAGTTTTCTCGGTGGATTGTCGAGATTTTTTCGCTTTGCCTGATTGACCGCCAGCCGACGCAATGATTTTATAACAATCGAGAAGAAAATCGTGGGTTGTAATACGTGAACACACCTTTTCTCGGTACGATACAACCGGTATCTTGTTTCAAACGTTATTGCGTGCGAAAAATCAATTAAACATCGTAGGGTCACCGTTTTGCATAATGAATAATGAAACAGCAAAAGTATACTCCATATTTTTAACACATTTTACATGGATAAAGTAAACACGAGCCGTGATGTCCATAAATAACCCATTAAAATGGCCATTATAGCACACGTTGTTCTGTTCGTGCGTATTTTCAGATTGGTTTGGGAAGCGATTGTGTGGCAGAGCAGACCACCAACAAAGTAACTTAATAAATAATAACACTAAAATGTATTCCGGCCACGAAATAAAAAATTAATAAATCAAACATCGAATGTTATTTATCTAAAAAAAAAATTTTTTTATATTGAATTTTACGCCTCGTCGCGGTTTACGCAACGTACAAACCTTGTTTAATTGTTTACGATCGTTTAATTGCGCCAAAGATGGCACGCAATAAAATCCCGACGTCAATCGTCGTTTTTTCGATCCAGCAGGACCCGAAGATGATGATGATGATGGGCTGGCGCCTTAATAAAAATGTTAATTTATGAATCACTTTTCGTTATTTCTCTCTTTCGGTCCAGTAGCACGAGGCTACATCTACATATGGCCAAATTACATAAACCCATGCCGTTTTTGGATGTGAAAGTTTCTCTTGTCGGCTGTTAAAAAGTTACTAGGATTGCTGTATGCGCAGACACGTTTCCAACATCTGACCAACTTCCATCGTTACATAAAAAGAATAATTTCGATTGTGGGACGATGGGCATCAAAAGTACCATCCACCAATCTTGCACCATATTGACGATAAGCAGACAGTTTCGACTTCTTCATAAAGTTAGAATCTTACATGTTACAAAAATGTAAAGATAACAAAAGAAATATCCAAGATGTTATTGTAAAAGTATACTGCACTTATTTCATTGTTATAATTATCGTAGTTTTGACGCCATCTTATCTTGATTCTCGTTAACCAACACTGTTTTTGCGTCATGAACTGGCCAAAAAATCGATTTACTCTCCAGAAGTTCTCTTTTTTTCAATAAAAGTGAAAACGTAAATTCAGAATGTGAATGTTTTGTTATGCAACAATGCCGGTCCGAAGAGCATCCCCGTCGACAGGAAACGACCGCGTTATTTATACGCGGTCCGGTCCAGATGCTGCCGTCGCTCGAATATAGCAACACCTCTTCTCCAGAGGGCGTGAAGAGACGGTGTTCCATTTAAAACGCCATCAATTATGAAAAGACGAAAATGACTCCACGAAATCAAAGTGCGGGTTCAAGGCTGGTCCTCTCATACAGACCATTTACACTCGGATGGGAAGCAACAAAAGAGCGGCGCGCAACGAATCCAACCTGTTCGTGGCTTTTTGTGCAACAACACTATTTCAACGTCAAAAACGTCAGAATATCGAATGCTCGTCACAATCGAACGTTACCTTTTATTAAACGATTTGAAACGGTGTCGGTCAGGCGAGTAAACGATCTCGATCGAGGTGCGATAAGGCCACCTTCGGGTTTTTTCTTCGGTCGCATTTGTTAATTTGACGCGCGGTCAGAGGTGCACCAGGTAGATAAATTTCGACAAGACGAACACGTTTCCCGGCCCGAATTCCGATTTGTTTACTCACATTTCGCGGTTTTTCAATGGAATCATGTCGCTTTCGATACAACAGCTGGCGCCAAGACCACACTATCGGCTCGCTGATGCTTATGGTTTTACGACGACTTTTACACTTCCCAACGAGATAACTCGCTATAATTATGTTATTGTTAACGTTTCCCCTAAAAATAGACTTGCATTTCGAATTAAAACCCTTGCTTCGTGCACTGCTCTCTCGATTACCGAATCGATCGGTACTTCCAGCCGGATTTCGATATGGCAAACTAATAACCCACGACTTCATTGTCGAGAGAGTTCAACCGAAACATGACCTCTCGAGGTTTTCCCAAATTCAAACTTTCAATAATCAATCTTCATTAACGTTAGCGTTGCTTTTTTGTAAACATAACCTCAACCGCATTGCGTGGGCCGCCAAGCGACCTCATCAACGGTCGATTCTTTTTTTCCTGATGACCGTAAGTCTATATAATTGAATAATTATTAATCAATCAGCGTAAAATCAACAAATTAAAATTAACTACCGCAACGTTAATAAGCTTACTACGATCGACTAATAACTAAATTATCGATAACGGACCAGCTTCGTCATAAAGATATTACGATCAACCGAAACTCCAGGCGATTATGTCCACAATGAACACGCGCTTTACGGCATCAAGACAATTAATAAACTCGACACTCTTAAAAGGCAAAATCGATTACAATACTCAGCACTAGGATGAAACATTGACATTACGTCACAATTGGAACGCATTGACACTATGAAGTGTAATAACGTAGTTAAAACACGAGAGAATTCCAATTACGCGGTTGGTAATAGTTAATTGGTCTTTGTTAGAAATAATGGACAGTGGCGTGAACGATATACTTTCGTAATGTCATCAAGTAAGAAACCATATCGCGTCTGCGTAACATGATCCACATCACCGATTGCACACTATACTGTGCAAATTGGTCCTTTCTTATGGTGAATATGGAATAACGGTGCAGCAGAACAACACCCACTATCTAAATGACCCACATCTGCATCTGTGCATGTAAGCGATGATGAAATCGAGCTCTGCACTTCCATCTAAGAGATACGTCCATGTTTAGACTGTGCGTCAATCGAGGAATTGCGATCTCTATCTGCATTTTCCCAATTCACAAACAAATGTTTGTTCAGGACTCGGAAAGCGCTGGAACTGATTAAACCGTCGTTGGAACTTGCCCCGTTTTTCGAGGCCGCGAGTGTACACACATTCGTATCGGTTGCTTTCTTGCTGCTGTACACTTCCACTAACGAAAAAAATACGCTCTCTCCTGTCAAATATGACGTTTCATATCCTCATAGAACAGGCTCTTTAAACCTTAAAACTTGTTTTTTTTTTCCTGAAGTAACTAGATGCATATCTGAAATTTACCGTTGCCATAGACGAGGAGATACGTTCATTTTCTGACCAAATACCCGCTGATAGGTGCATTTCTTGTGTACGAAAATTTTGTACGCAAATCGCTCTCGTATTCATAACATGACGTTGCTCATCTTGTAACAACATAAAAAATTGATTTGATGAATTACATCAAAACAACTGAAACAAAAATAAAACATGTTTTCCTTCGACATTGTTATTGCCCTTTTGAACAATATCAGAACGCGAATGCATTTTTTAATCAAAAGTGTCGCAATCGAGTGGCAACGCCGTCATACACGGTGACCTTTTATCGAAAACGTGGAACGATTTTTATTAGAAAGATCGGGCCTAGAACACTCGAACTTCGAATACAATGCCAAAAGTTTTTTAATTGTAACAATAATACAAAAGTAGATAGCGGGAATGCGGAAAGTTTTCGTCTAATTATCTCTCATTATTATCTGACAAGTCTGAATACAGGCAGTCGCTGACAATGGTCGACAGCCACACGACGTGGAGAAGCGGGGGTTCCCGCTCAAGTTGCAAAAACAATACACTTACAGTCGTCATGTGTCAACTTACAACTTGGAACACGACCTCCCCGACAAATTCTGTTTGCAATAAAGAATTAACGATACTGTAATAATATTTTAACGTTTTCTTAATGCTTTATGGTCGAGAAATATGCATATACACGACACTTGACACGAGTGTAACGGATTTTTTTCGCTTGAATTTCCGTTCGACTATATCAGGGAGTGTTCTGCATCTACGCACGCAGACGGCCGTAATCTCAACAACACAACGATGGGAAACAAAAATAATTTATCAACAATCAATTAAGAAGCGTTAAACTCCTTCAAGAACGAGTGGTCATAAATTAATATGTTTCACATAAAAAGTGAGACTGACATAAAATTTTAAAGACTCAATAATCACAACCGGCCAATAAACAACCTGGAAAACTTCCTTTGGACCATTTCCAAGAAAATTTTTTGCCATGTGGTGTCCCCCCCCCTCCACTCAATAAAATCGAAGGATTAATAACCGCACTTAGCGGTCGCATTACCTCCGTTGTGTAATTATCACAATAAACATTTAGGACCATTTCCCATAAACCAGTATATGAGTATTTTACGTGCTGTTCGAAAATTCTTGTCGTCACAACCAAATAAAACCCAACCGAAACTGGTTGGTAATAAATTTCAACGAAGCGTTTAATATTAACCCCGAACTCCCAATATATATATACTCCGCTACAACACCTTGTGGTAATGCAAACGCGCCCAGCAATAATAAAACAGTCAAAAAGCGGTCTTTGTATGTCCATTTCCATCGAAAGGTGAGTTATTTTCGTTACTAGACCGATTTTTTAGATAATGTGAAACCTTATATGTTGTCTGAGATTATACCACTCCTCCCTGTATACCTGTGCTTATAAAACACCGCGGGTAAGGAGCAAAGGTGTTAGATTAATTACGTTTCTGACGCGTTAAGGCTCCAGACACGATTTCGTGGTGGTTCTTTTTTACATTGGTCGGACCACAATGGCTCCAAATAGAGAAAAAACGCGCAGTCATAAGCGGCTTAAGCGCCCGACGAGATCTTTTGTCAGATTGTCGCTGCAGAGAAGAAAAAAAATACCACAGCACAACCAAAGGGCACCACCACTTGAAGCTTATTATGCCATTGAGATATCTCGCCATTAATTTGCATATCCCATTGAACAGATTAAATAATTTATTTGTTTATGATTAAAATAACCTTTATCAAATCGACTGTAGTCATATGTTAAATATAACACAGAACAAGAACGCTAGATACGAACCGTCTCTGAGAATTGCTGTTTTCAATTAATTAGTTATGTCATACGCACAAGATAATGGAAATAATGGCATACATGCAGATAGAGAATGTGGCAAGATCGACGTTATTTGCTTATGTTATTATGCCGAACCACCTACGTGGAGAACCAAAATTATATGTTCGACGGACGTAATTGCAGCAATTATTTTTTATTACCGACAACTTTCGTACTTGAGTAACGAGAAAAATGTAAATAACAATTATTCGGTGCGGGGAGCGCGCCGCCACTGCTCACAGCTGTCACCTGTCAAACCCCGTTTCGTCCACCACCCGTGCACCTGCAGATGCGCTACGCCACTGGCAGCTATCGTTACATCCTATGTCAATCGACTGTCACATTTTGCCAAGACACGTTTCCCTATTGACTTCCAAGAGCGCGACCTTGTCCGATGAAAATGTGATTTCCGCTCGAGTTGGCTCAGCTTTTCTCTGGCCAATACCATGTGGGCAGACCTAGGTTTATCATGAATGACAACCGATGAGCCCTCGCCGAATCGATAGCGGAGTGGCGCACCGAATCATCTGATAACCGACTTATCGCCGAATTATGAATGGACAGACAGCCCGCAATCATAAACATTAACACAGCTGCTTTGCTGGGATTTTAAGATTGGAATGACGCATACCAGAAGGCCAATGAACATAACCAAATAACCTAGCTACTTACATGTCTGCACGAAGCTCGCTGCGGCTGTGTTGTTCAACAAATTGACGATTTGCACACCCGATTCGCGAGAACCGGCCATTTTACACCCACAAATACATCCACCCTCCGCAAATCTTTGCACAAATACGCCACAATCCACCACACAGAATACCTCGATGGCGACTTGATGTTTTCCAAAGATCCGACTGACATCTACCGGACGAGAGACGCCGCATCTCGCGCTACAATTTAAATCAAACAACCACACAACTTTGTACTTTTGTATTATTAAAATAACTTAACTAATTAATCTCGCTGGCCCTAAAATCAGTGCGAACAAGAAACATCACAATTAACGAGGAATGTTGTAACAAAAAAAGAATATATAACAGTAACATAAGGTATAGTATGACACAATATAATACTTATTAGTCTGTTTATGCTTATTATGTACAATCCCTTAAAGGTGCAAATACTATTTGCTCAAACCTAAATACAGCCCCAAAGACAGGGCTATTATAAAACAGGCACCGACAATGAACAATATAACTTTTTGCTGAATGGACCTCATTATCATGGAGCTCATTAGTCTAGACGACCTCCCCAACTCCTCGTCGGTCTCACGTAACTGCAATAAATCCATGTAAATACATTTAAAACTATTAAAATGAAACTAATACCCGAGATCGCGTCCTTTGGATAGTTTCCCGCTGGTCATTCAAATTCTGCAACACCTGCGTCCCTATCTCTTGCGTTTCAATCATCACTTTGTACCCCTCCTCGAGTTGCCGTCCCGTCCTCTCGATCCTCTCCGAATTATCCAGAAGTCTTTGTTTCTGATCGCCCGAGATCCGCACATCATTAAATTCCTCCGCGCTGTCATAACTCAAAGCCCCCTGTTTTATCGACCGCGCTTTGATATATTCCAGCGTCAGCCGTTTGAGTTCAGCACGGTAGCAATCTAGCTTGGTCCTGCACCTCTGTCTCTTGTTGGACTCGACTTCTCTAACCTCCAAATCCATTTGTTCCAGCTACGATTCAATGATCTTATCGATTATTTTTGGGACTTTGCCAACTTACCAATTCCTGCGCTTCTTCCACATGCTTCTCGATATTCGAAATGAGTTGGCGGCGGTCCTCTAAAAAAAAACAAGCGAATGTCGCAAGATGGGGTCTGGGTTTTGGGGTTGGTGCTTACTTGTGGCGGAGGCGCCGAGGAGGCCGATCTGAGCTGTGATATCAGCCGTAAGCACTGAATATTGCTGTTCATAGTTCTCGAACAGAGAAACCATTTTTCGATTTGTATCAAGAGAAATTTGATTTCGACATTTTTGACGTAGATGGCGTAGATGGCGATGACTCACTGTACAGCGCGTGCGCAACTATGTATGTTCTGTGGTGCACAAGCCTTTCCGTTTCCGTTTGTGCGACTTGACAGGTTAGTGGAAATGTTTATGCGATATTTTATTTGCAATCATCCAGTTTAATGAAAACAATTTTCAACCGATAACTATTCATGTCGTTTCGTTACAACTCAGATTATTAAGTTCGAGTGGTAGTTTTGTTTTAAGTTGTAATTTTCTTACAGGCCAAGATGGTCCAACGGTTAGTCTTCAGACGGCGTTTGTCATACAATACCAAGTCAAACAGGCGTCACATGTAAGTAAATTATTCATTTTTTGTATTGACTACCCAGCATCAAGCAATTTAACCCAAAAACTTGAAAAATTGCAACATTTTGACACCTGCAACTTTGAGGTTATGTCCATGATGATTTTTGGCTAGAGTCCTGATTCTAGTGACGACAATGCATATCGTTCACTTTCTGAAGCTTTTCCATTTAAAAAAGAAGTAAATTAGCGATTTCCGAGTTTAATTATCGTTTTGTTCCAGCGTACGCACACCCGGTGGTAAACTTGTATATCAATACTTAAAAAAGCCCAAGAAGATCCCCAGATGTGGCCAATGTAAGGATAAATTGAGGGGGATCTTGCCGGCCCGTCCCCAAGAGCGTTCTCGCTTGTGCAGGCGCAAGAAAACTGTAAAACGTGCATATGGAGGTGTGTTGTGCCACAAGTGTGTTAAAGAAAAGATTGTCAGGGCTTTTCTTATCGAAGAACAGAAGATCGTAGTTAAAGTTCTGAAAGCACAACTAGCTGTTGTGAAAACTAAGAAATAAGAGGACAAAATAAATATATAATTTGTATTAAGTTTGTTTTTCTGGTTCTAATCCCAGCTCACAATTTTTTGCAAATAATTTTATTAAAGGATCATTAAAATTTAACAATGAACAATAAATAAAGTAGGCTGTCAGATACAACAAAATTCTAACCTAAGATAAACTCATAATGGTGATAAACAGTGTTAAACCTAAAGCTAAAAGGCAAGATAATGCATAATTAAGTAGTTGGGTAAAAATGAACACGTAATTTAATATCAAAAAACATGATTTGGCAATCTTGACACCATGTCAGTGATGGTTGTTGATTTAATTGAAAAGTGAAGATATGCAAAATTTATTGCAATAATTCCGTAGACTTATATTGCTATTAAATAAGTCTTTTGAATAAGAAAGTTTTGCTTTGGTGCTTTTCTAGTCCTAATTACTTCCCTAATAATTCAATCATAGTTGTTTACGTTAGTTTGCTGTACATATCTTCTATTTGCGGTTTGAAATAAGCTTTTAATTGAGGACGTTTGGATTTTAATGTCGGCGTTAAAAGTCCGTTCTGAACACTAAACTGATCTGGATGTAAATAGATGTCTTTCACCTGAAACATCGGTTGATTAATTGAGGAAACTGAATCAAACATGATGATTTACTTGTTCAAATGACTTTAATCCGGCTTCTTTACCCCAAGAAGTCATGTCATCCAAAATCAGTTGTTTGACCTCAGCATTGTTACATAAAACACTGAAGGTACCGGGAATACCGTTTTCAGAAGCCCAACATTTGATCACATCAACATCAGGAACAACAATAGCGATAATGCATGACTATAAAGATGAAATTGAGTGTTAATTTGCAATTTTGATTATATCATAAACCTTCAAAGATTCGCCATGGACGTAAACTTGGCTCACGTACTGGGATCTAATGTAAATATTTTCAATTTTTTCAGGAACAATATATTCACCTTGAGATAACTTAAAAATATGTTTTCGTCTATCAATAATTTTCAGGGTGCCGTTCTAAAAATGAAAATTCTTTAGTCGTGGATCATATAATCGCTGCAACAAATTTTCGGCACAGCGATTATTCAGATTTAGTTTACCGGCATCCACATGCCCACATCTCCAGTGTGATGCCATCCGTGTTCATCTATTGTCTCTTCAGTCTTCTCTGGGTCTTTAAAGTAACCTTGAAATACATTGGTGCCTTTAACACACACTTCCCCTTGATTGTTTTTGGCCCAATATTCCATTTCAGGCACATCCACCAATTTAACACAGCAGCAAGACACAGGAGGCCCCACGTGGCCAGGCACGTGATCCCCCTGAATCGTTAGAGTGATAGGAGCACAGCATTCAGTTTGCCCGTAACCCTCGATCACCTGCAAAACAATCGTTAATTTCCGACGATAAGTGTTTAAATTAAGTACCAAACATCCCAGAGCGCATCTCATGAAAGTCAAAACATTTTCAGCCAGAGGCGCCGATCCGACCAACATAAGCCTCAATCTCCCCCCCATTCCTTCTTGAACCTTCCTAAAAACCAACATATCCCAGAAACTGTTGTTCCGCAAGACACCCCTTTTGATTTCGCTCTCTTTCGCACTCATCGCCATGTTGAACAGCATTTTCTTGACGCAACTTCCGTTGACCTCAGCTTGGACTTTGTCGTAAATTCTGTTAAGAAGTCGTGGAACGGCCGCGGTAACAGTGGGCTTCAAGGCCTTCATGTCGTCTGACAATCGCCTTATGTCGCCCAAGTAGAAGCCCACCGAAGCCCCCATCATATACATGGCGTTCTAAAAAAATACGTTAAAGTGGATAATTTTAAATTTTGCCATCATACCTCGCAGCAACGCTCCAGCATGTGTGCCAAAGGCAAGAAAGAGATGAGGACATCGGTGCTACGCACTTTGTGATCACCCATCTGCAGAAGGACAGCACTCACAGAGGCTAAAACGTTTTCGTGAGTTAGCATAACTCCCTTCGGGTTGCCGGTAGTGCCGCTGGTGTAGCAAATTGTGCAGAGGTCAGACGGTTGAGGAGGCTGCCAACGAGAAAATATAGTCAAATGGGAAACTGACGAGGACTCAGACTTACAACTTCCGGATGGCTCGATTTGGAACCTAAGACTTCCACGTCATGGAATTTGACAATGTCCACACCGCGGTTCTTCGCCCTCTGTTTGGTCGCTGGTCGGACGTCTTTGAAAACTACCAGTTTTTTCAGACATCGCGGCGCCCTTTCGAGGAGGAGGTTGCATTTCTGGTCGTCCTCACATACGACGACCGAAATTTCAGCTGAAACAGGAAACAGTTTGTGCACTTTAACGGTTTTGAGGACTAGAAAATGGTGACTTTAACGAGTAATTAAAACAGTAAACTCTTGTCCAGCTAACACATTTTTAAAAAAATATTTTTTGAAGACATACGAGTTGTTTGTATTATTTCTGATATTGAAAATGACGGACAAATTAAAGTTTTTAAATGAAAGCGTTATTTCCATCTTTAACTTAAATTATTATTTAACTGGAGTGTTGCCAACTTACGATCAACACCAAATTTTTAAAAATACGTAATCTGAAATTATAAATAGTAAATTTTGCAAACATCCTTTTTATTAAACAAATATCAGAATTAAAAAAAAACCTACCAACTAGAAATAACTCATTCGTAAACATTTATATGCTTCACACTTTGTTCAAAATTCTAAAGGACGTTTTCTAAAATTAAATCTTGTTTTGGGCATTATTTTATTCGTCAGCATTAAATGTTCATAGTCGCAACGTTTTAATATCATTGATTGATTAAATAAATACATCAAATGTCTAAAATGATGTGGACTCAAATCC
Source organism: Asbolus verrucosus (assembly GCA_004193795.1). Classification (NCBI taxonomy): domain Eukaryota; kingdom Metazoa; phylum Arthropoda; class Insecta; order Coleoptera; family Tenebrionidae; genus Asbolus; species Asbolus verrucosus. Next base: position 14,246 of record QDEB01045756.1, on the reverse strand, counting down.
GGAGAACATGGGAACGGGAGATAGGTGCTTCATTGCCTCAAAGAATCCATCTTCATGAATTTTGACAAAATCTTAAATCATTTCAGAAGATCCTCCGCCAATAATTTTCGAACTGGGGTAGATAATATGGATATACATAATTGTGGTTCACTCAAAACATGTAAAACAACACTTTGTCAAGCATCTAATTGTGCAGAAATTCATTTAAGATGAACTAAACACATTTTTCAAAAACTTTCCTCAAAAGATACCAAACAACCTTAACATAAGTTGTTTGTGTTTCTTTTTGTTTTTTCTTCACTTAAACCAAGCATACCCTGGCACGAACAGGTGCCGATGTAATTGAATGCAACTCAAAATACCCACCTTGTTTAATAATAAAGGCACATGCATCAGGACCGAGAGTGTCGTAGAGGGGCACCAACACCATGCTGTAGCAATACGCAGCTTGCTCCGTTAAAATCCATTCTGGACAATTCTGAGAATAGATCCCTATGATCGTACTGGTTCCAGGTGCCAGACCTTGAGCCACCATTCCCGAGCCGAAATTTTTGGCCCTGAGAAGCGCCTCGTTGTAATGCAGCCATTGATAGGGCCTGTTGTAGGACTCCCTCCAGCCCAAACACGGACCGTTATCTGTTAAAAAAAAAAAAAAAACATAAAAACATCACCTGCCAGCTCTGCGACGACTGCCAAGAATTCGAAATTTATCACGATCATGTTGATCAAAGTTACTGAAATATGTGTTCATTTTCAGGCGTTGACGTCACCACTCACTTGATTCCTTCGCCCCCCTTCTGAAAGACTCGTACAGAGTCTTGGTATCCGGAAACAGGTAACTGACGAACTTCCCCTCCTTGGCCTCCTTGTAGAACCTCGAAACTCGTATCAACTCCGGTCCCTGAAATTGGACTTATTGTGACCACTGTTATGTAAAGAAATTTGTTGTGGGCATGTCACGTGGCATTGGACGGGGGCCAAAAGCGGTTCGATACACTATAAATACGATTAAATCACGTGGTGAAGGGCGGAGGGTCATAAATCGCTGCAATTATTTTTTAGTGCATCCTATTCCGCCACTGACGTTTGCACTTCGGTTAGAGTAAACAAACATCTAAATTTAAAAGAGACGACCTTTTCGAAAAGTTAAAATAAGAATTTGTTTTGTACAATCAACCGAATAAAACCGCCGGTTTACGGTTAATAAAATTTGTGTTTACGATCGACAAACCGCCTTTCATTCATTGTTTAATGAAATTTTCCCAATTTCCAATTATCACTCAATCTTAACTCACTTACTTTGTAGTTGCAAACATCTGATTGGTTGTTGAGGTTGATGGGGATCGTGATTGGTGGTACCGTGGCACAACAGCAATTGCACATTTTGCTACGCTAGGGTTGCAAATCAAATGTCAAATCGCATCACAATATGTTGCAACGAATTGTACAATTTCACAAACAATATTTTTAAACTCATTGAACAATTTTTAAAAGCGACCACTTAGTCACCGGTTTTATTTGGCTTTACTTCAAGATCGTGATTTTTATGTAATGGAACCGAAAATTATTTCGAATTTGAAAAATTTCCAGTAATGGCGATAAAAAGATTGTTTTGTTTTTACACTAGAAGACCTAAAATGTTTCAGTTTCCACTTTAAAGATTTGCGAGATTATAGCAAGAATCAAGAACCAACACGATTTCCGGTTTGTTGCTGTTTTTTCGTCTTGGATGCGACCAAAAAGTAGGATCTATAGATACCCGATGCCGGGATAAGTTCGACTGGCATCCTGAAGGATAAAAGCGGACGAGAATAGTCGTCGCTCATCCCACTCCCGTTCAATATTGCAACAAGTTGACTGTCCGAAAATTCGCAATTAATTTTCTAATTAAAGACGACTTCAAGGACACGGTTAATTGACAGCTACCTCGTCTTAATACCTGAGTTATAAATTGGGGATTTTTTTTCAGCGATTTCCAAAAAGTTCCCTGTTAAATTTCGATTATAGACATTGGACCGGATTATTGGGCCAATTAGTGACAGAGATTGTGTTAAATGGTTCGTTAATACGAACCGAAACTGTTACTGGCAACAGATATTTGTATTGATTTTATGGCGATGACACGTCATTTTTGTTGTAGACTAAATTGCTCCAGCAGATTAATACCCTCAATATTTCCAGTTTTCATTTGAGTTTTATTTCTTTTTTAAATTCACATAGTACTTTGTGTCGTGCAATATTTAATTGGCGAAATTAAAATCTCAATTTAATGGAATTAAAAAGGGGGAAAAGTGCGAAAGATGCAACAATAACAAATTAAAACATGTAAATGAGCGACAACTTAAATTTTGAAAAGTCACTTTCTGTTTAAGAAAAAATGCACATCTTGATTTTGACTGACTTTCTAACACCAATTTCGTGTTTGCAAACAATGTTGTAAAATTTTTGAATTATCGATCGCACCCAGAGCGTGTCAACCCATTTTCGTTTATTTCTGCATTATTATCGAACATTCCTCGAATCCCTTCGTATCAATAAATCAGTTGTCCCCTCCCTATTTTTTGGCCGCGATTCAGTCGATAATTCAAAATTCCCAATCCATTCGAAGGGGGTCGGCAGCAATCGTTGCCCATAAAGCAGCATCTGCCCCAAATTTTGACGCTCCCGTCCCAGATGCGAAATTTCACTTTTATCGAAACGCTCACGAGGTCTGCTGAATGCTGAACCGATAACAGCACATGACATTCGTCTATTTTGGCCCATCGCCACGGTGTTATTTTAGAGTTGGGTGCTAATGACGTCACTATCGCCGTTATGTCATAAATAATTGGCGCATTTTCGGGCGTTTTCTTTAGCTTTTTGACAACTTACCGGCTCTGTTAAGCACTGTTCGTCCAAGGGGAATAAAGGCTTCTGGGAGGATGGTCTACTAGCTAGGTAAAAAGCAGAAGCTGCTGCTACTCCGGTAAGGGCCAGCGCCCCCGCGCCTCCCCCAATGTAGTGGAGGTACTGCTCCATGTCATCCACTGCAACAGAAACATAAATATAGACAGTGGCGCCAGATTTGAGCTACAAGTTCGATAAACTAAACTTCAATTGTTTTTATTTCTGTCCGTTCTCAAAACTGAAGAAAAAGCTGTATTATTTATGGTTTTTATTTTAATTTACTTTTTGTCAAAATACCAAACTAGACCAACAAAATCGACGAAAAGCAAATATCTTTTCTCGATTGAAAATATGGAAATATACGCTATAAAATTCAGACACAAATTACGTGAAGATTTGACGCTCCGGGTTTCCGGTTGATACGCCACTGGCATTTTTTAAAATCCCCCAGTTATCTAGTTCCAGTGCGGAATTCATTGTTATTCTAAAAATATTATAGAAAGTAGGCGACCGTAGAAAGAATAGAAGTGAAAGATGCGTTTCATCCGACCGATGTTGGTTGTTTTTCGTTAAAAATTGTGCGAAAGAAAGAAACGCGGTGACCCATTTGTCCGTATCTGAATAAAAGACTCACTGTTCCTCCACCTCCTGTTTTTCTTGTGGTTGCTGTTGTCATGGTTGTTTTGTTTGTGCCTCTTGACTTTTTGCTGTTTAATAAAGTTTTTCGTTTTGAGGACGATCGCATCCATCGTTAACACAACCCTCACGCACTGCAACACCTCATAGTTTCGTCTGAAGAAGCATAATAGCAGTGTTGAATATTGTAACGGTGAACGAGATCACTTTTGCGGTATATTTTAACGGAGAGGGGATTTTTTTGCGATGGCAAAAGCGCGTGTACCACGAAGATTAGGAAGAGCCGCGTTTGGAAGATGAACAACTAGAGAAGTGTGAAGCGGAAGATTTCTTATGGACCATATCACTCACACCACCACACTTGCAGTACCAGGTGCGAAACGAGCGGCAAAAAACCGAAATTTTTACGTTCCTTCGCAGGTGACGATTAAACTTTTATCCCAGATAAGTTTATCTGTGTGTGGCTGTGTGTGTGTTTGTGTGTGTGTGGCGAAAAATTCGGACAAGGCCAATAACCCGAGATTAATCACATCGGCAATAATATTGACTGTTTATATCGTCCCTATCGGTTATTGGCCGAAAAACGCTCCCGCCTGGTCGTGACGGTGTTTCGCACTAATAACACTATGGGGGGAAACAAAATAAAAAATCCAGTACCACTATACACAATTGAAATTACGGTACTTGGTAGTACAGATTCGACATACGTCGAACCAGTTCCTGGCCATTCAATCACAACAAGAACTGGAACAGATTTTCAAGCGCTATTAGCGAAACCAAAGAGATACAAGGTTGCCCATGCGGAAATGAGCAAAAATAATAAAATCGCGCGCGACCCACATAATTTTTTACCACATGTAGAAATGTCGAAGAAAGGTCGTCGACCCGCCGGTTATTTTTAACCAAAACAAAAGGGACGGCCGTTTCGGCTCCCGAATGGAACCTTCGCTGACCTTGTTGCTAGGACCAGTCCGTTAGGTCGGAACGAGGCCGAATCGTGGTTCCGTTTAAGGGTACCACCGATGGTACAGTGACCAAGTGAACAGGACATTCACCTGTTGTAGGTGTACGTTAATAACTCTCGGCTGTTTCCTGGAGGGGCTAGCACAGTTTTATATTTCGACCACAAAGGAATTCTTCCATATGGGAGTGGGAGCGATGGGCGCGCTGCATTCGTCTACAAGAACTTTTTGGGTCGGCGCCTTTCCTACATGCACGCTGAAAAAAATCCGTGATTTATTAGCCGGTCGGACGAGAGTTGGCGAAAACGTTTCCAGAAGCATAGCACAGTCACGTGAATCTAACCTGCATCGAACCGTACAAATTTTTTGCCACATGGACTCGCAAAAGTCGACCGTTGACCCATCGGAGCTGATTGAATAATTATCGCGCAAGTTGGTTTTTTGCCCGGAGGCAACACCTCTGGCGAAACGAAACTTGATGTTGTCAAGTGAGCCGAAAACGAATATATTTCAAAACGAAAGGTACAAACTTGACGAACCACTTGAAATCGAAAAATTGAATTCTAAGTACCTGCTCTCTATCCCTGAGACAAGAACTAATGGAAGCAGATAAGTCAATAAATATTATCTCTTAATCTTCGTTTTTATATCCTGTAGAGAGTGTGGAAAAGTTTAAAGGATAAAACGCTTCTAACGACAACTTCTACAACCTGCAAAATTTCAAACAAGCTTGTAAATTTGCATAAACAGCAAAATTGAAACATATGACGCGCTGAATTTTACAGATTTTTTATGTATTATCAAAGAACTCATTTTATAAATCCATGTTTATGTTTCAAAAATGTCATTTAGGAAACTCCGAAATTTTAATAACAAATAAAATTTATTACTATTCTACGGTACATTTTAACTACGCCAACTTTTAAACCAATTGGTGAGAAGTTGATCGTCCGGTGTACAATCGGCCACTAAATTTAATAATGACAGATAGAAAATTTGTCAGTCAAATTAATAGAAAACAATTTTTAGGGTTTTAAAAGTAAAAACGAAAAATTATTTCATTGTGGTTCCTCAAATAATTGGAAACTGTATCAGGGCTTTACTTCTTATTATGTTATTGACAAATGTCAAGTTTTTATTCACAATTTGATATTGGTTTATAATTGTGTGCTGGTACGTACTGTATTGGTGTTCATTTAAACAGTGCATCAAGTCGCTTTTGACTTTTTAATAGACAAAGATGCCGCAAGAAAGGGATGTGCTCTCTAATGTCAGAATTTCAAAGTTGTCAAATATTGCCATTTTCTAATAATTTATACTAATAAAAGTTTCGCGTCCTCTATTTAGTTACATTCGTGCCTCAATTTTATTTCGTTTTTACGTTCTTATAACAAATCAGGTGTTTTCACGGCCAAAAATTGTATTTTTCGTTTGTCACTGACTTCTGTAAAAAATTGTGGACATACCTTATTTTATTCAATTGTTTTTAAAGGCGGCTTGATACACTTTTTAAATAAACACCCGTTATGTATTGTCTATATTGTATTGCACTTTGGCTTTCTTGATTGGTTATTTTCACACAGTTTTTTCACTGTAGGTGAAATTAAGATGTAGTTACGAAATTTCACCATGATTACATTATACAGGTGAATTTTTAAAATTCAATAGTTAATGTAATTTTTTGAAATAACATTAATATTCTAACAATTTACGCAAAAGTATATCTGCTCTATATATTTACTCTAAAAAAAATGTATCATTTTAAATAATGAATATTCTCTATACATACGCTTTTTATTACATATTTTATGATAGGTGTTTCCATTGATTCTATTTCACTAAAAAGAACACATCTCATTTATAAAGATAGAAGTTAGGTTTTGAAAAACACTTTTAACTAAAACTAGCATTAACCGCCTTAAAAAAGTGGCATTAAATAAAATGAGACGTTTGACGTCAGGGAAGTGATATATAAATATAATAAATTCTTCAAATATTATAGGAGTATTATTTTAGATAAAATATCTTTTTGCACTTTTAAAGCAATCCATCTTATATATTTTTTTGTATTTTTAAAAATAAGTCATATTAAAAAATTTTCTTGATTTACCCCTCTAAAATGTATTATTGTTATTNNATGATAGTTTTTGAAAATATTATGTAGGTTCACAAATTAAAATGGAATAATTTGATAACCAGAACTGTAGAAAACTAAGCAGGGATAGGTTTAAACTTTCCAACTTCGTAAAAAAAATAGACAATAAAAAAATATATTTTAACCATTTTGGATGTTATTAAAATTTAAACGCCACCGTTGACCAATGGTTACCAAATACAAGTACAGTTACCAAACACCATCAAACAAAAATTATTTCAACTGCGACGGTTTGTTGTCGAACTTTGAATAACGGAATAATTTCAGATTTTAACAACAGATCATATCACAGAATATGCCGTATAAAACCGTCCTACCTTGTTATTGATGCAGAATAAATCAGAGATAATTCAATCAGATATCTGAGATTAGATAAAAAAATAAACCTAACATTGCAACTAATAAATAACAAATAATAAAACTACTCACATATTTCTCTCAACATTTTATGTAACAACTGTGGCCACCTTAACGTTGCGACAACTCCCACAAATGTTGTATTATTTTTGTGTTGGGTACAAAGTTTTGTTGCAAAGGTTAAATTGTTTTTGTTATCTCTTTTATAATAACTATTTTCCATGCGAGCGTGTTATCATATTTAGTCATAACTGTCGCTCTGTAGTCAAACCAATGGTTATCTCAAACGAATGTTCCGCCGTATTCTGGCCGTATGCGGTTCTTGGGCCGACCGGCACGCTCGCCCGATTCGTGTCCACTCGAAATCGAGTGGTTATATCGATCGGAAGAACCCTTATATAACTTACTGATTTTCGACACGTCCATCTTTTGCACCAGTTGTACGGACATCTTCGTGGCGTTCACGAAATAACTCAATCCGATCATAAGTGAATTTTCCTTGGCATCCAATTATCACAGAAATACGAGCATATCACACACGTGTTAACAACTTTTCGGTATTAACGATGGCGATCCAATCTAAAGCACTCATGAAGATATTACGCTAATTGCACCGCGTTTGTTTCGTTCTTCTTTCAGTCTCGTTCTAATCAACAACAGTTGGTAAAATCACAGCAGATTCGTCCGGTTATTATTGAATGTCGAACGGACAGCCCGGACTTTAACCACGCTTTGCAGTATTCACGGCCAAACTGGAAAGCACCCCCTGACCCAAACGCAAGGGCGTAGAGTGGGAGGTGGTGGCGACGCTTAATTAATCGATACCCATCAAATATTCACTAGTACGTATCAAAACCTATCCAACGATAATTTTCTCTGAATAATTAAGTAGGCCACGACGATAATCGGTTTCTACTCGACCAATGGGTGGACTCTTAAGAATCCTTGAATCCTTAACTAACCCATAAAAGGTGCCGACTCCATTAGAAACGGAACAAAAATGAATTATTTATAGATGCAACACCAATCTGGCGGTAAATTATTTATTCTTCGGCTCTTACGCAATGATAAGCGATGGCGCCCACCTTTCGATGATACCATGAGATGCTTACGACAAAATGCAAAATCGATGACGTCACATTGGACTAGGTCAATACTATTCGGTTTTGTAATGAAAGGGTAGATTCGATAGTTGCAATGACATTTAAATATAATATTGGGATTTTTTAGAACTGGATACAAATTTCATTGTTTCGATGACGTGATAAGTGGAGGAAGGCGCATTATTTTTGTATAATTGATAGGGCCTGTATTGATTTTATTTGTAAATAATTTAAGTAAGCATTAGGTTAAGAAAAAATGAAATATATTAAATAATGCATCGAGAACGATTCGACGCCGTTTTAGCGCCATCTAATGAAACTGAAAGCAATCGCGTTTCAGCGCCTGAAAATGTCGTAGGAAACTTGCCGAGCGTCGCGTAACAGACGCGCCTTGTTACGTGAAAAATTTTCAGAGAATGACGCTATTTTTAAGCGTTTTCAGGTTTTACTTACGTGGTTTTTATGAGCTGGCAAGTTCACTGTATTCACGATACTAAATGTATTTTAATTAATAACACAATTCAATCTACAGTTCTATTTTTATCGATAAATATTTTATACTTTGTCACTTTAGCGATAAGTGTACTCATAAGAGAGTGGCAGAGTGAACACGTACGTTTTAGGTTAACTTCTCAACATAGAAGAAGCTTGAAATACAAGTTTTGCGATTAGAAAATAAGAAACTGATTTTTTCTGCTTTATTACCATATAGAAATGCTTTAGTCAGTTTCATTTTTTATTGGTAGGCCTCTGTGAAACTGAAATTAAATTTTTATTTAAATTACTCATTAACTGTTTTTTAAAATAAATTTTGCTATGAAGTAGTAGTTAAAAACATTCAAGTTCGGCTGTCAGTTATTTTTAACAGGTATGTAATTCTCTGATAAAGGCCCAGCAGCCCAGATAACTACCTAAATGGATCTCAAGTGTTTTCACGGACGCCGGCGTTCCGACGCTAAGAAATTTCAGTTTGAAAATTACCGTGTCTACAACAACACTTTTAATCATGCAATTCGGTTATTTCTCCTTAATCCCCTTGACGATAATTACTTGGATCTGCATGTTGGTGCTGCTCAGGAATATTTTAGTGTCAAACACTTCTATCCAGTTCAACATTAAAACCGACAAAAACACGATGGCAAATTACAATTTATTTTCGAAACCCTCAAAACGAAACGGAAGCGGTGTTCAAAAAAACAAAACAAAGTATCACGTGCCTAAATTTATGTTGGAATTGTACGAAAAAAATAAAGTGGAAAGAAATAACAGAAGCAGCCCCGATGTTGTGCGCAGCTTAATTCCAAAACACGCCGGTAAGTTCTTGATTCAGTTAACTCGAGACTGAGAACATTATGTACAGGTGCTTTTAACAATGAAGTGGTGGAAGAATTATCCGATAACCATCTTCTGATTTTTGATTTGCCAAATTCTGGTGAAGAAGAGAAATTTGTAAGTGCCGAATTAAAAATTTTGACTTTGGTGGAAATTAATTCCGATGTTGTCGCTGGAGTCCAAAGGCAGTTGAAAATTTCGATTTATGACGACGTCACGAAGACATTTTATAATCTGCATAAAATCCACGTTTACCATTTAAATAATACTTGGCTTTCCTTCAACGTGACGCAACCAGTAGTAAAAATTCTGCAAAAAGCCAACGGCGATAAGTTTCTAAAAGTTGTAATTTCAATTAACACTTTTTTGCCGTATTATCAAGAACCAGAAAATAAATTAAAGCTATCTCTGATGCCCGTCAAAGACGATTTTGATCACGATTATCCCATTTTGTTGTTATCTTACACCTCCAATCGTAAAAAAATCAAAAGTAGCTCTAGGAAAAAACGAAGTCTCGAAGAGGACTACGAAGAAGAAACGAATAAAATATGGGACGATGAAAACATTAAAAAAACACAAATTAAGAAGTTCAAGAAGATGAAGAACAGTTGCAGGAGAAAACCTCTGTACATAAATTTTTCCGAAATCAATTTCGACGTGTGGATTGTCCAGCCGGCGGGTTACGAAGTATATTTTTTAGTTTCGCGCTTGTCAATTTAATGCTCGGTTTGATTTCAGGCTTACCAATGTCAAGGCAAATGTTTTTATCCAGTGGCGGAACATTTAAACCCCACTAAACATGCCGTCGTTCAAGCGCTCCTCCACAGTGTGTCCCCATCAAAAGTTTCGCGTTCATGTTGCGTCCCCACCGATTTGGATTCGATTTCCATCCTCTATGTCGACAACAATGGAGTTTTAACGTATCGATACGCCTACAAGGACATGGTAGTTATGGAATGTGGGTGCAGATAAATTGTTCTCTAGTAACCCATGTTGTCAAAATAAATAAATTTTCCGTCAAATTATTTTTAAAAAAATTACCATGAAGAAAATCGAAAATCTTTGTTGGAACAATGACTTCTTGGGCAGTAAATTGTTTAACGTGTCACGAAAAACCGGTAAAAGTCCTCCACCTTCAAGAAACCCCTTTTTAAATTTTTTGCGTGACTTTAGAAAATGCAACACCGGAATTGGAAGTAATCAATTAATGAAAAAGGGCGGTGAGATCTGGAGAAAGATGAGCCAAGCCCAGAAGCTGTTATATTTCGAGCTGGCGAAAAGTGCGCCGAAGCGGAAGCTGCGAGGAAGCAGGAAAAGGAAGAGAATTAGAGGCAGAAGAAGGAAAAGAAGCCGCGCGAGAAGAAGCAGGGCTAAAAGCAGACGCAGATCTCACCGCTCCGAAGAATCTGAAATTTCTGATCGATCCGAAGACCGTTCCGACCAATCAAATTAAATGTCTTTTTTTTTTATTTTAAATAAATTTTTAGTAAATTACATTTTAATTGAGCACGATAGTCGTTAACACAGCACTTGTCTTGGTAGAAAAGAAATTAACTCAACATCACACTGCACATTTCGTCGTTTTTCCTGTTCAACGAGTACGTGGTTCCTGGCACTAAAACCTTCTTGTATTTGGCTATTCGCATTTTGTGTTTGCTCCCTGGAATCCTCTCAATTTTGAAAATGTTGTGTCTGGAAGAAAAAAAAAGAGTAGTTAATTAAGACAACCCGTTAACATCAAACCTACCGAAAAACAGAATCTGGTTGAGTTACTCTCATACATAAATTAGTACCTCCAGAGAAGTCTATATCGGATTTAATATTCAACTTAGGCTCGACTGAAGCACTGAACTCAATTTGAGACCTTACAAAATAAGTATCGATTATGATTAAACCATTGGTAACAATTCCAGCCCTGAAAATTTCAACCATCAATTTTCGCCAAAAAAAAAATTAAAAAAAACCTTACGATTTTTCTACAACGGAATCAGCAGTGCGGCTCCAAATAGAAATCTCGATGTTCCCGGATAAATCGAAAGACATGGCACCTTTTAAATTTAATTCCGCAACAAATCCAGGTCCGAGTCGAAGAAATTCTAAATGATCTTGAAGTAAAATTAAAGATTGGAAAGCTGTGGTTCTTTCAGAAGCGGTTCCTGACCAAACATGTCCCATCAGTTCGCTTTGACCCGTAAAGAAGACAAAAGGTCTGATTTGAGTATCTAGAATTGTCAATTCCATGCCAGCAGTGGCAGTTTCATCATCACCTTCACTTTCACCGCCGACAAAACTGTTTAAACCACCAGCGAAAATTCCCAACTAAAAATTTTAATTCTAACTTCACTCGATATATTGCGGTTTTTACTTACGCTGAACATCTCTTTGTTTTTCCCATTTTTATCCATCATCACATTAACGACTCCTCTTTTGACAATTCCTCCAAAAATCTCTTGGATGGTAAGTAGACTTCCATTGGTTGATGGACTCTTCAAAAAGTTGCGTTTTAAAGCCGTTGACAAACCTTTGGGAGATAAAACTTCATAATTATTCAAACGTGGATCGGATTTAATCAGAGTCAACAATCTAGAATTGAAATTTTCATCTTCTTCGGCAAACATCTGAAGTCTCTGAATGACGTATTGCTTCACTTCGAAACTACTATCATTGGTTTTGAGGTAGTATACCAAGTCTCTGAGAACATCATCAGAAGGTTTCGACTCCAGCAGCATATCTATTGCCAATGTCCTGGAACTACTATCATATTTTTGATCCAGTTGCAAAAACGCCAATCGTGCAGATTTCAACACTTCCTTATCCCACAATTTTGGATTCATCGATTTGAGTGCTTTAAATGCAAGCACCGCCTCTTTAGGAGTTCCAGTTTTGATTATTTTCAATAAAAGGGGGATGGTGGTTTTACTTTTTAAATTCTTTAAAGCTCTGAGGAAGATATGGCGATTTTCATTTTTGGCGTAGTTTAAACCGTTGACTATTATTTCTTCGACGTTTCTGATGATCTGAAAAACCATCATGAAGTTAGAGAATTTAAAAATTGACACTTACTTTACGCTCTTGCGGATTTCCAGCGGTGGTAGCGCAGGCCATTGATGCTATGCTTAAAAGCAAAGTATCCTTGACTTTTTCCGGAAAGTTATCATTTTTGCGATAGCGATCCAAGAGGTCTTTAAGAACCTCAGGATTCGGATGTGACGACATTGATAACGCCCACAAATAGCGCTCACTTAAGTCAAGGTGATCTTCACGATCGAAATGGAGTTTTTTCATGACGGTTGCGTGACTGTCCTGAGTTTGGACAAAACCCAAAACGTCGTAGATCTGAGACCTAATACAGGATTACAGTCGAATCAAAGAAAAAGGAAGATGCTTACAGAATTTTTTGATTTTTTTTCGAGCCTAAAACTTTCGAGATTTCATCTCTCGTGGCTTTCCTGGCTGCTTCAAGAAGACGGAGGAATGCTCTGGCCGAGCTTAAACCACCTAAGTTCTTGGGCGTGAGGTTTTCTCTGTTATCGTTGACAACATTTGGGAAAGTTTTGACTTCTTCGTTTACGATTTCTTCTTTTTCAGTTAGTAGAGATTCTTGAGTGTGGCCGCCACTGATTAGTTCCAAGACTGCTTCGAGGGATGGTCCTCGAATAATTTTCGTCTTTTCGGTTTTTGTGTGTGTTAAAATTTGATCTGCTTCGATCAAACTCCCTAAATCTTCTTTGGCAGCTAGAAACATCTGATGGGTTTCTTTCGCATAAATTGCTTTGATGCGGTCGAGTCTGGGATCTAGTTCATACGTAACGTGACGGGAAGAAGTTATAATGGTATCGAGAATCGCATCCTTAGTTTTTCGAAAAGGTAAATCTGAAGAAACACAATTCGTTTTAATTTTTTCAAATCGGTTTGCATCGATCGAGCGGTAGTTGGTTTGGCACAAACCAGAAGCATCGGTTTCGTTAGTTTCAACATCTAAAAACTGGAACTGAAAGGATTTATTGCTTTATATTGGAAATAGCACTAAAAAGACGGCACCTGGAAGAGACCAGCAATTCCTTTCTTCAGATTGGTTAAAGACGGAGGCTCTCCTTTCGGCAGAAGAATTTTATCGATTTTGCCACTGCGCCACACTACATAGAACGGGTTCAAAGAAAGTGTTTCTAATTTAGAAGAGTGTTGAATGAACCCATCTGGAGACGGTGCTTTTCTCGAACGTATGTGAAGTTGTGGCGACCTCAGCTAAAAAATTTAGTGGATGTGGGTTCGAATCCTCCTCATGCTATATTTTTTTTTATAAATTACCTCCAGTTTTAATATTCGGTCGTTATCCGCACCCCAAACACTGTTCACAATGACATCACCGGTGATGAAAAATCCCACATTTTTTAAACTGTCACCTTTTTCGTTTAATAACACCGTGGAGTGTAATTGAAACACCGAAGATTCGCCGGGTTGAAACAAATTAATGTCATTTTGTCCAGCTGCTGACGAAATTAAAACGAAACCGTAGCAAATTCCCACAAGCCACGCAACTACTATATACAGAGTCAACATTTTTTAATCCGTGCTTGAATTGTGATAAGGCAGCACCTACGACGATTTAATTAGCGCACATGTACTTCGCTCGCACTAACACATTGCTTGGCCTTTTCTTTGGTGGTTTATCTCGACTCTGGGTCAAAGTATAAGTTTTTATCTTTTTCAACTGACCATTTATCAGCAGGTTTTGATTTCGTGTTTGCTTTCATTTTATTTATGTTACGGCATGACGACAGGGAAAATATAGAAAATGCAAGGCTAACACTTCCG
>QDEB01045606.1:0-11205 GCA_004193795.1 Asbolus verrucosus | reverse complement strand
TAGCGACTTGTATAAAAAGGCAATCATAATAAATTATAAACTTGTTATTTTTTTCATATTACACAAATTGTACGGCAAAGAGAGAGTAAGTAATAAAGTGTGTATAAGTTGTATAAGAGGAAGTGTACATAAAGAAAGAGTAAAGTGAGAGGCTGGTAATCCGGAAGGGAATAAGCCACAACAATATACTTATAACACTACACATAATTTATTACTTTCTCAAACTTTAGTTTCGCGGTAATATCTCCTTTTATTCTATACACTAATTAAAATTTTGCGGTTCATTTTTAGACCAATTTCTATCCAATAAAAGACAAAAATAAAACTGGACATTTTTCAGTCATTTTATAATATTAGAATTGTATAATTACAACTCTTTCAAATATTGAAAAAACTTTTAAAACCAGTCTCTTGTGTATTTAGAGTTGGATTCAACTGAAAAAAATATAGCAACATAGCAATGCGACTAGAATAAATGACTAACTGGGAGATGTAATTATATTTTATTCCTTAATATCCACCCTCGATGGTGACAATTTCCTTAGTAAAAAAATCTGCTTAAGTTTCTTTCCAGATAACTACATTACCATTATTATTGCTGCCATCCGTATCTCCTGACTCTGCTGTAATCATATTTAAACTGTAATTAGATTTGCTTAAGTACCACAATGTTGTATATACAGACATTATTATCTTATCGACGAACATAAGCAATGAGTTGCGGAGTAGGTAATTATCAAATAATTATTAAACTTTTAATTTAACTATAGCAACCTAATATTATTCAATACATTAAAGATCCATTTCCAAAATTTCTGAAGTACTGCAATACCACTAGTTATCTAATCAACCTGAGTGCAGACCAGATAATTATTTTTGCTGCGTTGAAACATTTCACCGAGTGTTTCAAAATATTTAATGGAATTTCATCGGAATTCACGCACCTTTTGTTTGCTGTAATTTTCCGTTTATTCGTGCTGCGGTTGATGGAACTTTAATCTGTAAAGTAATTTTATTTTATGTAAACTTATTCGCAACAAAAATTGTTAGCAGAATTGTCGCTGC
Source organism: Asbolus verrucosus (assembly GCA_004193795.1). NCBI lineage: Eukaryota > Metazoa > Arthropoda > Insecta > Coleoptera > Tenebrionidae > Asbolus > Asbolus verrucosus. The sequence continues at coordinate 10,140 of QDEB01045606.1, read as the reverse complement.
GGGCTAGCATTGCGATATAATATCGTTTGGCACGTAGGTATCTCGTATACACCTTTTTAATGATTAAATAGATTGCCCGCAGGTGTGAGTCGTAAATATTCTGCAAAGGAAGCTTTCATATCTGCTCTTGACATTTCTGATATAGCAAAAATACAGCGTGATTTACCAAAAGCAGAACATGCACAAAAAGTCAGGAGTCTATTTTAAACCAGTCAGAAGATAAACCAAGACCTCTCAAGTAAGCTAATCGAATGTCACATATCGGTGAAGTTTTTCTCCACCGGGGACTGAAATTAATTTTCTCTCCGTATATATGCGACTCCACAAAGTTAGTTATTTTCACTTCGGATCGCTGCTAAATTCAGATTTAGAAATGTTATTGTCATTATCTTATTTTTCGGATTAAAATGGATTATCCACACAGAACACGAGAGCTTTTAACGTTCAATAATTAAAATTTTATGCTTCGTCAAATTTCAAGAGCTACGAAGAAGCTTAGTAGCGATGTTTCATAATAGTGCTGAATACGGATAAGCAGCAGCATGAAAAAGTAAGGATCATTGAGTTGTATTAGCGAGATACTTCAGCACTTTTGTGCAGATCAAGTTAACAGAGCATGGTTGACATAAAAGTTAACCACAAGCAAGCGAGACACGGAAACCAATTTGATTTTACGAACTTAACCTAGATTTTCCTTTTGTTGATATTTTTTTTACATTTTTCCACAGAAACTAGCTTAATTAAAAGTGGAAACATTTATTTACTTAACAGTAAAAAAATCACTAAAACAGTAAGGAAATAAAACAATACGAAAGAAAAATCGCTGCAATCAATATTGTCGCCGATAGCTGTCAAGGCGTAAATTGAAGAACGAAAATGACTAACTAATAACTGTTAAATTTTAGTTTCTATAATAAATGGAGGCTTTCAGCGGTCAAACCTGTTGTTTACATTAATTTAATAATAAAACAATAGGAAACAAATGCCGAATTAAAACATTACTGTAATCGGATTTAAAGGGAGGGAGATAAAAGGACCTTAAACCTGAAAATTGAAAGCAGGCAATTTATAAACTATTCCGCTTCAGGCCCTCAGATATTTTAAATTGATTAATTCCAAGCTACAGGACAAATACAAACAGGACTTTTAATAGGAAAGATAAATGAGAAAATAATGAAACATTACAACAAACCCTTTAGCCTTTTTAAAAATTGTGACGTTAACATATTCGTTCATAATCCTGCGCAATACATAACTAAAAACATTCTCGAGGAGATTTAAATTCCCAAAACACTAAAATGACATTTCATCGATTTTGCCAGCAAGAGTGCTAACTTCATACGTGACATTCCTTGTTGACGGTCGCACTTTTCACTTTACGTTCGACTTTGCGGAATGACTTTACTCAAAAAAAAAAAGAAACCATCTTTATCGCATCACTTTTTATATTGATCTGTCTGTTTCATTGTCTTCTTGGAAGGCGACGCAAATGACGATTTTTACATATTTTTATATACAGCATGTTAAAAAAAAAAGAACTGTAATTACATGGTAATCCCGAAATGTGTTATACATCGATACATCATCCGTCTCAGACAACAACTTAATGTTTTCCCATCTGACGGCTCTCAACAAATTAATTTATGTTGATGCTTAGTCGTTGAATATATTAAAAGTAAATGAAGATTAAGTTAAACAGGTGTAGCGTCCATAATAAATTTAAATATTAACCTTTCATTTACATTCTTATATAGTGGGTTTCCTTGGATAAAGTAGCAACAGAATTAATTACATTAAAGAATTAATATCTTCACATATTTAATAATAAGTAAACTTAAAAACGTTTAAAATAATATGATTTTATAAATTAATTTGGATAAATCAAATCAAATTATAAATTACCCCCTCCAGCTTTCAAGAAAAATATTTTTTTACGATTGATTTTTAAGGGATATCTCAGATATACAACACAATACAATTATAACAATAAACACATTATGAACAATATCATAAAGGTTTTGCTAAAAGCAATTTTTTTGGAATCAAATAAAAATTACTTTTCTAAAAATGTGGCATAAGAAAGAGTAAATATTTGATTTTACTAGTCAAATTTTGATATTTTACAAATACATCAACTACACCCAACGTAAGTGACTTTGGTGTATCCTATCATAGAACCGGACCCGTCAGAATCAATTTGTAGAAATATTTATACAAATAATTTCATTTAGTAACTTTTAAAGATAAGAAAATAGTTCGATAAAATGACTCCATATTGAAAGCATTTCGGTAAAATTTAGAACACTTTTTAATGGTATACTCAACTTTTGTCCAATTAAATTTAACAGATATGAAGCGAAGAAGTCATTTAATCAGAGAAGATCTCTCATTCTGATTCAGTGTAAAATGCAAAAACCGAATTTCTAATTTATACGGCTTTTATAGTTTTTGCATGTTTTTCACTATTAACATCTACAAAAATTTATAAATTCACCGAATTCTTCTTACTATAACCTAACCCTATCTTGACGTGTGAGGCCACCCAAGATGTGGTCATGTTCGCGGAAAAATTTCAGGCTGAGATTACGGCTTAGTGGTTTTAAACTTTTTAGTAAATTTCTTGGTCCTATGTGATGATGGCATTGTTTATCTTGGTTACAAATTAATTAGCGTGATCTATCCCGGGAACTTTAAATAGTAATTTACGTGCATAATTAAATTAAGCTAATGGCAGTGGATTTATTTTCATAAAGGGGGTTAGAGAAGAGAAAGCTTAATTGAATTTGTACATAAGGTGCATAAAAGGGAAAAAATGCCCTCGTTGTGTGACATAGAATCTAAAGTGAATCGAGCTAGGATGAGACGGCATTCCTTTAATAGGACTAACTTTATGTCGATTGCATTCTTTTCCTTAAATTCCGTCATTTTCTCTTCTTTCATTTTCAGCAGAATCATGCCCTATATTCCATAAACGTCCTTCGAATACTATTTACGTTTAATTTCACCCATTTGTTTATAAATTATTTTAATTTGCAACGAAAGGGCGATATTAGCGTGGAAGTTAATTAAAGCATTTCACAGTTAGGGATGTAAGTCAGATTGTCAACTAATTTAAACAAAGAAAAGGGGAAAAATCTATCTTCATTTGAATGAAAAAAGTTTATTTTGTGAAAATCGGAAGATTTTTGTTGTGAGTTTCGGTGAAGGGAAATAGTAATTGAATTTCAAACATTCCTCGGATTTAATTATAATAGAGCTACAAAAGAATCCTTTGTTTTCATTAAATAGTCCGTGGTCATGTCGGTAAACCAAAACCAAGTTAACTTTGTCATTGTGGGCTCAAGTTTAAAAGCAACCAATTGGTCCCCGTCACATTGTTGGGAAGCACAAGTCTTGTATCAAAGCGACTCTACATATAACCTAATCAGCAAGAGGCAAGGTTGGTTTTGCCAACCACAGTTGCGAAAAGGTATAATGAAAACGGTAATTCAACCAGCAGTCCAGATTGGTCATCTCCACCCCATTGTAGTACCGGAATGAAGTCCACGATAGAAATGCATGTTAACGACCGTATTATATTGCTCTCATTTTACACTAGACATCTGTTTTAATTAACACGAATAAAAAAAAATCAACCAAGTCGAATTCTCGCTTAAAGAACAATAAACAATTTTATTTAAAGCAGCAATTCAGGAAATCAAAATATCGTATCTACGCATGTTAACCACGAATACTTTCCATGTTCTTAAAATACTGCAACTCTGCCAAGTCTGAATAAGGAGAGGACAATGAAAACGGCGCCGCTCTAAAATTCAATCCTATGTAACAAAGTGCGATTCAAACATCGCATTTTACTAACAATAGGTTTAATTTCTCTCTTCCGTGTAAAATTATATTCATTCGGAAAATCAGAATTGTTTGTTAAACGGTAAGGACGAATACTTGTTTCGAGCTTTTGATCATTCAAGCAGGAAATAATTTTTGACGCCACATTCTCTGAGAAAATANNAAAAAAACGATTCTTTATATTTGCTTACATTTCACGTCTATCAGACTCGAATAAATTTATTAGCAAGATTCTTAGGCAACCTACGTTACATACATGCATACAAAAAAACATGTAATTGATTTGGACAAAAAGTTAAAGAGCTTCACATTTCACAAATGATCTGTCCAAATCTGAAAGGTTGGTAAACAATTCGGTTGATGGAATATGACGTAAGACACATGAATGAATTTTAACGCTAAGTTAGATTGATTTGTTCGTTCAACTCAACGTTCAATTGAGATGGTGTGTATATGGTACAAACGATAAGAGTCTCGCTAAAAAAATATCACAGAATTTGAAATATAGCTCTCTTAATATACAACCAAAAAAAATCACTGATGCCTTCGTTCGACGTCAATTTACTTTCCACTAGTGTGTACCTTCTTCACAAAACTCGATGTATCTACAAAAATTGCTCAAGATGAATGGTCTCCCGAAGGAGCTTATTTAGAATATACTCACAGATCGAATTATCCACAAAGGAAACTGGCTGCAAGTGAACGATTTAGATTGTGAACAAAATTCATTCGTAATTATTGCATGTAAATTGGAGAGTAACTTTTTTAAGGGCGTTTCCAATGACCTTATGATATTTACAGAAATATGATTTTTGATATTTCCAAATTACTGAAACAACTATCTTTTCTAACACAAATTCTCAATAGTCAATTTGTTTTTAAATGTGCCGGTTCATGTCGTATGTGGACTACATATTTTCGGACAGATTTACAATCATTTTCTAATAAACCGTTTACAAGAGAAATGTTCATGGAGCTATGACAATATAATGGTTTACTATTTCATGAAACTATATAGCAGAGGCAAAGCCAATTCTCTTTAGAATATTCTACAAAAGAATTATGAACCATAATGTACAAAAGCTGGTCTTATTATTGCACTGCGACTGACTTCAACTAAAATTATTGAACACAATTTATTATGCTCGGTAGCGTCCGTCCGATTGTACAAAATTTGCCACGTCCAAATTGTATCCAAATGAGAATAATTATTAATCTCAACTGAAACGAATTCGTTTTGTTTAAATTGATTTGTAACCATAACCTGTCTGTGTGTCTGAACGATATTGGCAATAATTTGTTAAACAGATAATTGCTGCAAACCTGGATACACAAAAATAATAGCGGAGATTCACTAATGTCAATAATATTCATTACATGTTTATGTATTTTCTAAAAGAATTTATTCGAAAAATCAAAATGAAAGAATTAAATTTTTCTCTCCGAATATAAGCTGAAACACGCTGTGCAATTATTAAATAAATGTTTAATTTTTTACCTCTTCAGATTGGTTGACATACTCTAAGTTGTAGAGTGTAATGGCCAATCGGCAATTGGAATTCCATTTTCTCCTGATAGTGCTTTCCGAAGCAGAAATATCCAGATAAAATCTCTCATTCACTACCATTTCCTGGAAAGTGTTTAGTTACATTGTTAAGAGATAATCTTGTTTCTCTTTTATTGTAATCCAACAAGTCAATAAGACAAAACATCCAATAATTCACCATACGAGTCATACAGTCATTATTGATAATATTTCATTAATTTTTTCAAATCTATATCAGAAAATATAAGGTTAAGAGCTTAATTTTTGTCATTACGCATTTTTTAGAAAAAAGAAAAACTAAATTTTAGGACAGTTAAAAATTCTTTCATCATTAACTTCAGCTTTTAGTTTGACAATTATTTCATCCAGCAATGGTCAGCTTATTATGAAATATCCGCTGTACTGGGAGTTCGATAACTAGACAATAATGTAGGGATGACTTAAATTGAAAAATCCTTTAACATTTTGAGGTAAACCGACCAATATTGTCAAAAAAGAACAACATTTGAGATCTGCTGAATTCAAAAAATAGAATTACATATTCGTAGGAGTCAAAAATGAATCTCCGTGTATAAAGTCTGCTTAACATTATTTTAACAATTATGTAATCAATAAGAAAGTATCCTGGGATACTGCTATTAAAATTTTAAAATATGCCCACAGTGAATGTTATGTCACTTTCATGACTATTTAAAAAATATAACAGAAACTCCGAAATTTTGTAATAAACTTCTTGGTGACTAGTTTTTCAATCAACTGAAAAGACTAGTCAAAAACGTTCACTTTACTTTATAAAATTATTGTCGTTTACTTACTGAACACCTGTATAATATAAAATAATTTATTCCGTATTTTATAAATTCAAATTAAATCACCGGAAATATTTCAACCATCTATAATGTAATTGAAGTAATTTAGAAATAAATTTCATATTTTCACAATATAAACAAAGATAATTAAAATTTTCAAATCTCATGTTTTATTTTATTTTGAATACGTATATGGAAAACCGGGGCAAAGTGGATACCCCAAGCAAAAAAATGCTAAAAGACCTAGCTATGTTTCATAATTAAAATGTTTAATAGTTCATTAATCTTTTGCTTTTTTTTATTAAATTATTATTTGAGCTTTTATCTTCGCAAGTAAAACAAGGTAAGTTAGTGATCCAATTGGTCACTGTGCTTATAGTGGAGGAAAGTAGTCCCGACTAATTTTTAACGATGTTAATCGTAATATTCGAGAAGAAAATCAAGGCTGCTGTAAAATACATAAATCAATTTAGAAAATAATAAATTTTCGCTAACGAAATATTAAATTAAACAGTTTTTCAAAATAACGATTAGATTAAGCAACACTTAAAAAATTATTGCTTTGCTATGGTTCATTGCTAAAATGTTGAACCAAAGTGACCTTTAAAAAATTCACTTTACCCCAGTCTCCCCTATATCATAAAACAATTTTGAATTTCGTGTTGACTGGAAATACAACAAATCATAAATGGGTGAATTTATGAGTAGGCAGGTATATTTGATAAACAGTTAACTTCCCGTCTATCATATTTGAAGTATTATGTCATACACAAAATAAAATTCAATATATTATCAATAGTTTCAAAAGCATAACATTTGTTATTTATTAATTCAGCATAATTAGTTTAGAATCAAAAACGCTATTTCAACACAAACTATCGATTGATTTATACATATGGAATATATAGGTACTCTATTTGGCTTATAAACCAAAAAGTAAAGGTGCTTCAGTAAATAATATTAAAAACATCGAAAACTGATCTTCATATTACAAAAATTATTGCAACAGAAAAGGGCAAAATCTGTTTCATTTGAAATAACATTTTAAACCAGTTTTTAAAAATAAAAATCTATAAAGATAAATATTTATTTAGTTAAGACGTCAAAATTATAATTGAAGATCAAATTATTGATTCCGATCTTTCTAACGAAAGTTTTAAATTTTCTTGCCCTCGTTAATAATTTTTTGCTTCGAAATGTTGAGTCAACATTGCTGTAATATTTATTTCTACATATGCACACAGTTTGACCAAAAATGTATAAAATCTGAAATAAAAACAACTATATTAATTAATGATTGCGTTGTGTTTAAATGAAATACCCACAAAAGTTCAAACAGTTTTTTAAAATACCTTAATTAATATTACTCTTTGTGTGTGCTGTATAATGTTCAGTTAAATACCTCGTCCAATAAATGTCTTTCAAATACTCTCTTTCATGCGCGAAATTAATTCAATTCTGTTTTTACAACAGGATTAAACGTCTTTGATGATTGCGTTTGTTATCGAAGAAACAATTCTAACTTTTATATGAAACTTAAATTAAACCGATTCCGTCAAACAGGAATCGTAAGACCCACTTAAACTAACTTGTTATGGTCTAAATTTACGCCTTGGTAGACTCCAAGTTTACGGTATTGCACCATGTAAACATTTAGGTGTATACACTAAGCTTCTTATTAAACCTATTTAAAGTTTGTATGAATCAAGATTAAATTTCGCATCTTCACTAAACTTAGTCCTCGTATTGCATTAGTTATAATCATCCAATTCGAAAACGGCTTCATGTGAGATAACACATAATTCTCTGGCTGTGGATTTACAAGTATCAGATTCTCCAAGTACAAGTTTTGACGTAATATCGATTATACTTCTCACGATACACGAAATTTCCTGGCGGGTTTTAATACTCCAGAAGTATTAGACATCGCATTGACAACAGGAAAAAATTTCAAATTTTGTTAAAAAACTTGTGAAAACTAATTACCATTTACTTAATCCGATCTTGTCTAATTTGCATTTTACATCAAAACTGAACTAAGTAGAAACAAAAACAAAAAATAACTGAAGAGAGCGCTGTCATAAACACTAGATAACAGAAGTGGTAATAATCTTTTTTTCTTCTAACACTTTTTGACATAAAATAAATAACATAAAAATTATTAAAAGAGCTGAATTTTTATGGTTTTAAAAAGATATCGCAATAAGAAACTTATTTAGAACGCACGATAGATGTATATAACGTGCAATCAATAAAATTTCCAATTCGGATGTGCCAAGATTACGATCACACGCCATAAATTCCATAGGTATATGTTATTACAAACACATTATTATGTAAATAAACAATAAATACGCAACTTCATGAAATTCTGTTCTGCTTATTATGACAGAGTTAATGAAGTTATTTGTGTATTTGACAGAACACATTCTTTTTCCCTTGCAACAAATTCAGCAATAAATATCGCGATTGTTGACTTCAAATTTAGACAATGTAAATCCAATACTATATCACAATGATATCAATATAATAACACTTTTCTGTGTAATTCAATATAATATCTATTAAAGGATGCCATGAATTTGTGCTGGAAATCTAATATCTTCACTACGTTCTTTCGTTACATTAAAATAGTTACTTCAACTGCATGAAAATATTTGTTGCAAATTTTTCAACGCAATATTCGGTTATTCATTAACTTTACCAAAGGAGGATTTTTGGAAAATATATAGGTTAATAAATACAAATATTGTTCAAACAATGCTGATATTTCCATGTCGAGAAATAAAAAAAATTAAGTTGTATGTATGCTTGAATGTAACTCAATTTCTATCGCAAAGATGATATTGAAATGTGAAACATTTGCATTCATGTAGGCTATCGACATTGAAACTAATTTAGAACGCTTTGTTTTACTGAAAGAAAACATGAACAAAAAAAGATTTTAATGTTCGTTTTTAGACTGTGCGAAATGAGGAGCCGATAAAAGAATTATTTTTAGCAACAAAAGGAGTGTTATCGACGTTAAAAGATCGTAAAAATGAAACAAATACGTTCCTATATGCACAACAGGTATTTTTATTTTTTATTATACAAATTAAACATCTTTTTTTTCATTAAAAATCGAATGTTAATTTGCTGAAGCTAGTTTCACTAATTTCCGTATATCTATCAGACAGCTAGATTAATTTATAAATTTCCAATTAATGTTAGATTGTAGAATCTGATCATTTTCAGCCCAATCAAGCAATCAATTATTCGAACATCAGATTTAATCTTTCAAACCAAACACAAGTATGTGTACCAAAAACAATCAAGTCTAAATTTAACCTGAATAATCAAGTACCAGTCCCATCCAAAACAATTTTTTTTAAGTTTTGCTGTTTTTTAAAATTTTAATGCCGTAAAATGCTTTCAATATAGTATAACATTCAATTAGGCTTTTCACTGATATACTCAAATTTCACATTAATTTGTCACTAAGTAATTTTTTAATCCCGGCGCCGCCACCAAATTTTTCATGGAATTGTGTAAAGTGTATTTTATATCAAAATTAGTATTGGAGTTTACCATAATCAAACTCATGTTATTAAACCACGCAACAGTACTTCATTTTATTCCCATCGAGTAAAACGTTAAAAAACTTGCCCCAAAAATAATACTTGATATAAAAAACAAAACAAAAAAAAAACTCGAAAAAGGCCTGTGTTGTATTGTGAAACGAATAAAACATATTTTTGTGCTGCGTTCTATACGAATTTACAGTTTTAAAAATGAAAAACAAAATTCGCACATTTTCCGGTATTTTTCAGCTGATGCCCGATTATCAGTTTGTTTTTCTTTTTTGTTGTTTACATATTCGGGGCGATCCTTGAAAAAAAAGTTGTAAATTTTCAATAACTCAACATCTAATAAAGTGGAAAATTCAATGGCCCTATT
>QDEB01045555.1:0-11222 GCA_004193795.1 Asbolus verrucosus | reverse complement strand
CAATTCACAAGAGCTCGCAGTTCAAAACGGCACTAAAAACGTTAAGAAGTAAATGCGGTTTTGTCCCACCATAATACACGACAAAAGGCAAATAGCAATGTTGCCACAATGTAAATTCTGATTATATCTACACAGAAATGCCTAGTGAGTCAACTCATCTGACGAGCCATCTCTTCTAGAATTACCCTACATATAAATATTAAACTGTGATTGAACATTCATTATTAGAATTAATAATAATCAAGCAATAACTTTATTTCGTTTTCTCATGTTGATTATGGACTGTAATTCGGAATATTTACCTATAATAACACTTGTACTTTAACCAATCGAACATCTTTCCTTTATTCTACATGCATTTCTTCTTTCCTCATATTTATTGTGTCTCGTTTAAATTTGTTTTTTTGTGTTCGATGTGAAATACAAATACAAAATTTTCTATAAACTTGAGTTTGAGTCTAATAATATGTAAAGTTTTTGCAATTCTGTTTCTGTTTAACATGCACTCTATACATTCAGAGCAGTTGGAAGGAAACCTGCGACGGTGATTGCCAGCTTTCATTTATTCATTTCATTGTGTACTCTGTTCAATTTTCTTTTATTAAGAAAAAAGTTTGAATGAAAATTTTATACGTTTATTTTACTAAAACGTTAGCCGAACCAATTCAGTTCTTTTAAATTAAATTAAAATACCGGCGTTCATTAATTTTTGAACGTGAGAAGAGATTATATCAGGTCTTTTGCCTCTGACATCATCGTCGGAATATTGCATTTAAAAGTTATTTATTGTCGGTGAAATTGTTTTTCAAAGCAAAAACTGAAATTAGTGACCAGGTAGTTACATCCAGCAAATTTGTAAAAAGATATTTTTCAAAAACTGATATTTAAAATCACGCAGAATAATTTTTTTTTTTATTCAAACAAACTAAAAAAAATTCCGACACTTTCATTGATGGCCTGTAATAAGCAGCCAATGAAAGGGTTCAAATTTCTTGTGAATTATTTGATTTATTGGGTTTATAAATTATAGCAATTATAGCACAGAAAAAATATATTTGGAGAAATATATTGTGTGTGATATCTGTCATTATTATCACAAATATACTAAACATCGTAAGTAACATATTACTGTAAATAGGAGAAATGTAAAAATTTACAGCTTTCACTCTTGAAAACAGATTGAATCGTTAATAATGAAAATCGATCAAACGAACTGAAATTTTGAAACTTTCGTGCGATTTCGCTGTATATATTTATAATATTCTGTATGACATTAAACCGATGTTTATGTTACTGAAACGCAAAAAATGATTGTTTCACAACTGTAACAGGATTTAGGAGTATTATAATACTGCTTCTTCAAAGGGGGTAGAAGATGTTTTCAGCAATTTTTGGTTTCGAAATACATAATATGTACCACTGATATTCTGAAGAGTATATTTTTTCGCTCACATATAATTACCTAATTAACGTCTGTTTTAACGGAGATTACATGGCGATAAAATTAACGCCATCCCAGATTAAATCATTTCCATCTCGACTTTCGATTCTTTGACCCAGAAATGTAACAAAGATTGATTACACGGATATTAATTAGAAATTGCTCAACAGCTGTTCAGTTTTTGAATGATCCAGATATGATAACGGTACCAGAATAAAGATTGCAGATATGAGTTGGCACAGTGTAGATATTTAGCATCCAAAGGACATTAATCTTAATAATGTCGGAGTTTCACAATTAATTGATCGTTGGAAATCGCATTAGTCAACTTATCAGGGACAATGCTAAGCAAATAAAGGACAATCAATAATTTATCCTGTGTATTTTGTCTGTCAATCCGTAATTGCTTTCGTTTATCAACTCATTATAATTTTAAATGAATATACTTGATTGTTATTTAATTTCAGAATTGATTTTGGCTACCACTGTCCGAATTAGGGGAAAGATCGCATTAACCTGTCAATATTGACAATGTAGGGCAAGGTAAAAATGTCAGGAACTTATCAGTGCGAAATTACGTTTGGTCGCAATCACGCTAGATGAGTAATTAAAAATTTGTTCACAATGTGATGTGTGAATACACACACAATGCGAATTGTTTCAATACAATCATTTCAAGCAGGAAAAATACTAACAATGTTATCAACGAATGGCATCATAGTATATCTTCTAAATGATTTTGCCAACTTAGTACTAGTATTTACTATAATTTTCATGTCAAAAATACGGAATTATTATAGTAAGGTAGTTTCATTTGAATTGACCCAGTCTCCTAGATATACCTTCATTAAAAAAATATGGAAACCTAAAGATATAAGAAACAAACACAAAATCCAATAGTTATAAACTAATTTATGAGCATTTTTTGAATTTGTGTTCATATATCAAGAGATGAGATGAGGCTTCAATTTTTTTTTAATAACACAATTTTTCTTTCAAAGAGAGTGAAGAGAAATAGTGCATAAATAACATAATTTTGGGTAATGTGGTAAGAGAATTAATAGGTTTGTTCAAATGTGTTGCAGTATCGACAAAAGGTCATCGAGGAGGTAAACTGTAGTGACATATGCGCGTTTATTAAATAATTTATAGGGTACGTCGAGGGTGGCTAATGGATAGGGGAAACTACAAGTACTCAGCGGGGTTTTATCAAATTCAAATAATCTCATTCTTAATGATCGGTATTACGGGTGACAGGAAAATCCTCTAGGGTCTTCCATTCAACAGCGCGCAAAAATATCCTGTACATCCCCTAAAAGAACTTAATTAACTATTTTCCGAAACGTCGAATAAAGAACGATGTCGGAAACCTATATGCGGTCCTAATTTTTGTTCATATTTAAGCGGATAATTGAACTCGAGCTCATATTTTAATTAAATATATTCCGAAAGCCATTATGTGTTTGAATAAACCTCATAGATGGATTATCATATTTCATGACGAAGACTGACACCGTGTCACACCGAAATTAATTACATCATAATACAGCCAAGGGAATACGAGGTGAAATTTCGTAAATGTACTTTTGCGGGTGAGAATTTTAATTAAAAATAGCCTTTTTCACGGCCACATGTTAAAATGAAACGAAAACAACAGATTTCCACTTCGTGGCGCAGTTTTTTAAGACAATTTCCTCGCTGCCATTCGGTCGGACGTTATTTTCTAGATCTTTTCGCTTTTCTATATTCTAATATGGCACAACGATCGTATTAACATTTTTTTTCCGTCAATTATTTCCGCTTTGTACTTCCGTAACGTCTCGATTCTTTATTTGCCTTGCGAAGCCAATTCCACAACAAGGACGTCTAACTTTCCACTCTTGTTTTGTAAATAGCATTCTCTTCTTTTTGCTGGATAATTACCTGACGGCAGAGAATTCATATCGTTTATTATACATTACATCGTCTGCGGAAAACATAGTTCGTTAAATTTCAAACAAAAGCCAGGTTGCAAATACGCTTACATCATATTTACACTTTTGAGGTGGCGGTCATTGGTTTTTGATTTAAAAGTGTGGTAATCCGTACCTCTTTCAGGCATTCGTAATTTTTCTCTGCATTTATCTTCTCTGTTTGTAATTAACCCATTTGTCTTTTGCCCCTTGTTCACTAAATCCCTTCCAACATCAATGATTCTTATTAATAGGTAAATACTGTACTCAGCGCTAGAAATTACTACAATGGCCCCCAAGAACTGTTAATCCATGCTCTGGGGACTCTATGACAGAGCATTCCAGACCTCGCAATAGTTATGTTTGGAGTCCTGATGGTCCCAATGGAGATTTGTAACAATATAAACGTCACAAAATTGCACTACCGTATTAGGTAATAAATTCCTTCATTTTACGCTCCTAACCATTTCTTTTTGTGTGTGTTCCGTCTTGACGTGCATTTCAAGTACTTCAAGTTAGCGTACTCTGGGTGTGAAATAATAAATTTGCAGTTTTATTACGCCAATTAAAACTTTTATATATGAAGATCGATAGATAGACGATAAATTTTAAAATAAACCAATTCTACATTCTAATTTCTATTATTAATTAATTAACATTAAATTTCTTTCCACGTCAAAACCATAGCCTATGCATCGATGTTCGATTTGCAAATTTGCAAGCAAATTTCGGAGCTGACTGTGCTTGTTGTACATATATTAAATTTGCAGACATCGGCTTCGTAACATCGAACTTCTATATCCAAGGATATTTAGGGTGACATGTGTGATAGGCTGTGTCGAGACAATGTATTATCTTTATCTTCTAAAAATAATCCTGAAGAAATTGAGGGCCGTGTTAATAATATATTTCAGGTGTCAGGCCCGACGCTGACATCAAATCAGTGCCGGAAAATTAAATTAATTATTGCCATACCCTAGACTTGACAAAATTGGATTTTCGAATCGAGCTACAGTAATATGTGCGTTATGCAATAAACTGAAATTAAGCAACACTGATTTAAAAAAACTGGAAGTCGGAGCGTGTGGATCTTTGAATTCTGTGGATCTTAGATTTTTGGTGGATCTTTGAAATGAATGTACCTCTGGAATTAGCCAATGTTATATCTGTTTTTAGCGCACGAGCACTTTTAATGTGGGTGCAGAATCTGCATCTAATGCTTTCATGTGAAAGAAAGTAGACTTTCCTGTTGTCAGTCTGTATACCAATTTTGATTAAAATCGGTCTAAGGAGTCAAAAGTTGTATCGTTTCGACAATAAATAAGTGAAACGTATAAGTACATGGCATTAAATAAAAGACACTCATAACGAAAAATTAGCGTCGCTTTTTCTTTAAAAATAAAATCATGAAAAGTAAATTATTCACATCTGTTCTTTTCTTTATTGCTATTAATTAATTAATTAATTCCAAGGTTAAAGCTTCAGGTAGTTATTTATAACAAGAAGTGACTCTGACGTAAAAATGTACTTAATGTGAATTCTTAATACATCATCAAGCCTTTATACATAACTAAATTTAACACTAGATTTAATGAATATAAAAAAATCGTATAAATAATTTTGCATCAAATTAACGATACACTTTAATATCGGAATGCAAAAAACATTAGGAATGTAAATTTTAAGCAAGCTATTTGTTTTTTTTTTTTTTAATTAGTTATTTATTATTATTATTATTATTATTATTTATATAAAAAGATAAAGTTTCCTTTTTCATGTAACTTACATTCGATTTATTCCACAAATCTGTAAAATTTGAAGATTTTGTCGTCAATTATATTATATTCTAAGGGTTCAGGGACGCACACCCCATCTAAGAGAGGGTCTGCAACCCTTGGAACTACATTGTCCATTAACGAACTTAGATCCACGAATATGACAATGAATTCGTACACAAAATTTAGGTCAAAGCGTTCTTAGGTTGTCGATGTGATGTCCTAGAGGACTAGCGAGCGAGCGAGCGACATGGGAAAGAACAAAAGCGTTTCTCGTTGATGATCGTGTCCTAATATGAAATTTAAATCTGATTTGATACTAGAACAATGCGACTACTTTACCATATTTTACGATGAGATGGATATATTTATGACGAGGAAATGGAAGAGACAGTAGAAAAATATTCGAAAGTTGTGGAAACTTCGACACCCAATCAGAAAAAAATGATGAAGCAAAAATGTCAATAAATAGGGTACATAGCACCCATTAATTTTTTGAAACGTACTTTTTCTATCTCACAACGATTCCCGCCACTTTAATTTTTGATTTACTGATGAAATTAATTATTTCAACTGTGAAGTTCTATTATTTGAAACTAAAACTACACTTTATTTATATCAGCAAAGAAGTTTTTTTGTAAGATTTGGTTATTTGAAATTCGACTTATGTTTGATTCAGATATGGTGGATACTATTGTTTTAAAAGTTTGAAATTTGAAATTAAATTGAAGTTTCCATACAGAAAATCAAGCCGATGAATGTAAACTAGTAAATTCTGACTCATCTACTTTCATTCAGTCAGCAGGAGATGGACATTTCCTTAGAAACAAACTTATATTTAAGTATTTAAAGTACTTTAGTTGCGTTGCGCCAGCATGAATAAAACATATCTTACATCTGAAAAATTTGTTATTTAAATGATATAATAAATACAATTTGTCCAGAAATTCAAGTGAATGGAGTCATAATTTTTTTTGCTTGTAGTAAATACGAGCTCAACCATCTGCAAGCTAATTTTACAAGTATTCCAATAAAGCAATAGTTCTGAATAACGGATAAAAGGTTGCAAAGTGAAAAAGACTATAATATGTATAAAACAAAAAACATCATGATCTAAATCATCTGTTTAGCTACAACTTACCACAGTCACTATTTCGCTTTTCTTTTTTAGGATTGTAGATTGTGCCAATTTTTATCCTTCAGTCGTTAAATTAAAAATTAATTTTATATCACACATATTTTTAACACTGAAAACGTAAATATGTTTTTTTTTTGAGATTCTAGATTATTAATTTAAATATGTTCTGTATTTTAACTTGTCATGTGACCTAATCAGGATCTCCTGTAGTGTGTGAAAGAAAAAAAATTAATAAATAAGCGCTCGTTGCGCAAATAAGGAAACACTGAAAATAAATCCCCGGTTTGTTCCATTTATATATATATATTTACCCTTACTTATTTTATCCACTGGTCTCAAAACTGCCATCACTGAAAAAAAATTCTATAATGCTGAAACATGACGACATCGTTACTGGGGCATTTAATAACTCATGCTTACCGAGAGTAAATTTAAAAAAATTATTGTTGCTTTAACCATGAAGAATTTAAAGCTCTTTGGGACGTCATTTTTAAGCGGAAAGCAAAGGCAGCGTCGCGATAAAGGATTGCAAATTCCCTAGGAAATATTTTAAAACCAAAGGATTTTCCAGTGCTGTCATAAAATGATAAATCTGAAAAAAGAGATTCTTTGATATTCTCCAAACCGAACTGATTGGAGGGCAAATATTGTTCCTTCTATTTTCGTTTTGTAAATTTCGTTTACAAACTGAGAATAAGACAAAAAGAAGAGGTCGCGTTTTGCCAACAAACACTATTCGGATTCTCCCCGATCGTTACAGTCAAGGGCTGCTTTTTACGCCGCTTTTCATTCCGCATTCATTTCCGCGGTGCCGTTTAAAGGTGCATTTTGCGAAATGCAGGCGGTAAAACGTGCGTAAAAGAGGCGCATCAACAGTCCCTGTTGACTCCGGAGGAAGTCATGCATTACTTGTTATTCCTTTCGTGTGCAACGTGCACATACGGCGGCGTTATTAACATATAGACCCGGGAAAATATTTGTCACTAGGGCCCTTCGTTGATGCTTTCTTCTGAATTTATAGCTATGAAATATCAAAGTTAGGGTCGTGCGCGGACTGGGGACAAATAAATATTGAATTCTCTGTGTGTGGAAATGTTTCTTGCGGTGGTTGAAATTCGACGTACGTGCCTTGATGGCGATGCTTTCTCTTGAGGGATTCCCTCAGTTACACCTCTTTGGAACTAATAGGGTTAAGACATACGTCTGCCAGACCCAAGCGACAAACAGCCATGATCCGTTTCTATCGGTTTCATAGAATGGATAAACAAAATGTACAGTCCCTTTTCGGTTTTTAGATTTAATTTCTCATAATTATACTATTTGACATTGTTCTGTTTAAATCTATAACTAATGTTCGTTTTATGAACATTTAAATTGCTCTATTGAATTTGTTGGTTATTCCTTAAAGGTCTAATATTTTACCGTTTTTACTGTTATCGAAACCAGTAATAATAATACATATGTTTGATAATCTCTCCATAAATTTTATTTCATACCACTTTTTTCTCCGTTTGTACATTCACATTTTAAACATTTTTCCAATAAACTTTTGAGACTATTCTCATTTATGACTATGATCGATCGTCTATACCTACTGGCGATCTTATCTTTTGATTTCCTACGGTTCCTCTTTTCTGTTCGATATCTAATTCATCCTCTCAAATTCGATAATGTAGACTTCATATATGTATGTACATATACACAAAATCTAAACAAAGTGAATATATTTAACTAAACCCTTCATTGCCTTTTGTCTTGCATTTCTAGTCTCTACGAAATTCCTGATAACGTTCTATAATTTGAGAAATTCTCGGGGTTACCCTCGCTGGAGTTAAACAAGTTGAACACTTACATTTAATTGCAAAGGACGAAAATTGAAGGGCGATGATCTGCTTCTGTTGCTTTTATAAATATAATAAACTTGACATAGACTGGCAGCTCCGTTCGGATGTTTTCTCTTTTTATTGTGTAAATTTTTAAATCGAAATTGATTCGGGGCACCTTTCGACGCATTCGAATAGGATGAAATATAGATACTTATACTCAACAAATCATTTTTAAAGTTATCTTATATTTCTCCCCTACATATTAGATTAAGTAGGAGAAAATCTATATGTATTAATGGAATTTTGATGTAAATTTTAAAATACACTTAAGTTTGGTCAGATTAATGACTTGATCTTTTCTCTTTACACTATGGTTATTCGGAAACTCAAATTATAATCTTTTCGTTGTCCGTCAAAAGACACACTAAACGCTTACAAAACCAGTTCGAAATACTATTTTCAGAGCTTCGATTTGGTGTTATCTTCAGGACTATTTTGGATTTTAAGATAATTTACGAACGTAGCAATTTTGGTGGATGCGCCGAAATATATTATTCTTTTTTCAAAAAGCTGATGATTTGGTGGCAATTTTTGTAAAGGAAATTGTAGAATATTTCTGGAACTTCGATTTGGTGCAACATTCACAACGACTGAAGGATTATTTTGGATTTTGAGGCCATATGTAGTTTACAAAAATTGTTGTTTTGGCGGATGCGCTGAAATACAAGATTTCTTGTCATGAAATTGATGATTTATTGTGAATTTATGAACAGGAAATTGTGGAATTTTCCGAGCTTCAATTTGGTGCAACTTTCTTGAAGATTGAAAAATTATTTTAGATTTTGAAGTCATACGTAATTTATAAAAATTGCAATTTTGGCGGATGCGCCGAAATAAATAATTTTTTCTTATAAAGTTGATGACTTATTGTGAATTTATGGACTGTGGAATATTTATGGAATACTTCCAGAGTATCAGTTTGGTGCAAGTTTCTTAAAGATTGAAGAATTATTTTAGGTTTCAAACTCATACCAAATTTACAAAATTTGCAATTTTGACGAAAGCACCGAAATAAGTGATTTTTTCACAAGCTAATGACTTTATGTAAATTTATTTACATTTTAGAATAATTCCAGAACTTCCATATGGTGTAACTTTCATAAAGACGTAAAAATAATTTAAGCTCTTGTAGCCACATTTAGTTTACGAAAATTGTAATTTAGTGGATGTGCCGACATAAATTAGGTTTTTTTTTCACAAAATTCACAAATTCAACTTTCACTAATTCAATTTGATTGTACTTGATGAAGCCTGAAGAATTATTCTGGATTGTGAAACCATCTGCAATTTTGGAGGATGCACCGATATCGATGAATTTTTTTCACAAGGATGACGACTTATTGCAATTTTATGCACCAAAAATTTTAATATTTTTCGAGAGCTTCAAGTTGATGCAACTTACATAAAGATTGAGGGACTATTTTGGAATCTGACGCTACATGTAATTTATGAAAACTGCAATTTTGGCGGACGCACCGATAAAAACGAATTGTTTTCGCAAAGTTGACGACCTAGTCCGAATTTATGAACAGGAAATTTTGGAATATTTCGGCAGCTTCAATTTGGTGCAACTTTCACAAATATTGAACAATTATTTTGGATTTGTGGAGTCATATGTAATTTACGAAAATGCAATTTTGGTGGATGCGCCGAAATAATGAATAATGAAATATTAAAAAATCCTGTTCAAAGTTATCTTAAATTTTTCTTCTTCATATTGGATTAAGTAGGACACAATTTCCACATAAAAAGTATCAATGGCTTTTTGATGTAAATTTTAAAATACACTTAAGTTACGTTAGATTTAATGATTTGATTTTATCTGTTCACGTTATGGTTATTCGGAAACTCAAATTATAAACTTTTCGTTTTCTCGTCAAAAGGCATCTATCTGAATTTATACTAAAAGCCTGCAAAACCAATACGAAATTTGTGTCGAGAAGATAACCTAAAGGAAGAGAGAAAATTCAATAATAACAGAATGTTTAATTATTCCTTAGATTAAAATTCCCCAGCCGGCGTACGCCTCAATAATGATGAAGACATTAAAAGAATGTAAAAAATGAGAACCGGTTTAAAAGTGTCAGCGATGTTATTATACACCGCTTAGCCGTTACAGTATTTTGTTGTACAAAACAGCTTTTTATGAAAGCTACCCCTACCTATCCAGATCCAAAGCATTCGGTAGCTGTGCAAAATATCAATTAAAAAGGTTCTGACAATAAAAGCGCATTAAACGAGCTCTATATTTTGTTTAATCGGTAAGTCAATAACACAATCACTTTCTTTCCGAAACAGCACTATTAAACACACATGCTCCCACTTATAAAATTATTATTCATGTCACTGGACCATTTTTCAAGATGGAATTGACTAAATTGATTGCACCATATTGAACAAATGTTATAGAAACGCAATATGGGCCAGGAAGATAAAGTTTTCGGTTTTTGTGCCTAGAGAGACTTATGAAAAGAAAGAGGTATTTTAACAGAATGACAAGGTATTTAAAAAACAATTAAAAAACAAGATCATAACGCGTTGTTATTAGATAGACTTTTTTAAGGAAATTCTGATTTTTCCTTTTTTGAAAATATTTTTCAAGCAAATATTTATGTAAATTAGGAGATTAAGTGTGTAAAGTAGGATGAAGCCATAATGATAAAATAATGGAATAGTTTATTTTGGCGCACGAGCATTAGCCAGGAACGCTATTGATCTTGTCCATGTGACTCGCTCGCTCACTCGCTCGTTGTCCTCTAGGACATCACGTCGATTACGTGAGAACGCTTTGACCTATCGAGTTCAAATTTTGTGTACGGATTCCTTGTCACATATAGCTCAAAGGGTTGTGGGGGGTGCACAGCCTCCCTTCATTATTAATTAAGACAAAACGTTGAAATTTTGTCAGTTTGTCACAAACATCGAATGGAGGCAAACAAAAGAAAGAAAATTAAAATCGGTTACTTAGCGCCTGAGTTATTAGCTTCCAAAATTTTTAAAAAGTTGCCATTTGTGAGAGATTAGCGGTTT
>QDEB01045554.1:0-12714 GCA_004193795.1 Asbolus verrucosus | reverse complement strand
GAAAATGTATTCTTTTGTCTTTTACAAATTTACTGATAATGTGTTTTATGTTTCTTTTACTTTTACTTTTTCGTTTGGTTAAAGCTTAAATTTCATGCTCCATCTTATATAAAAATCAAAATTAATACTATAAATAATCAAGGAAACACTAATTTTACAAAAAATCTGCAACTCGAGATAGTTATTGGTCAGTTTTTGAAAAACTATCTATCAAATCAATTTTGTTGTATGAAATCATTTCTGCATTGCTTCCTTTTAGTTACCAACACTTTGTATAATCAAAATATATAAAGAATTTCAGTTCTGAGGGACAACTGGAAATGAGTTTTTAACTTCTATATGGAAAATTAGTAAAAAATCTTATCTTCATTCTTCGTTTAAATAAAAATAATAAATTACACAAAACTAAAAACTAATAAATGAATTTATATAAAACATCATTAAAATTACTTAAGTATCAATTTCCCAAATGAAATGTGTATTACTTAACACCACTAATACTGTGAATAATAAATAAACCACATTAATATATTAAATTAAGTTTGTAGTACATTTTTACCAGAATTCTTTAGAAAAATGTACATATGTATATAATTACAGTAACATAAAAATTATGTCTTAACCGGTGGAATATTCAATGTCACCAGCAATACAAGGCTCAGTTGAATACCAAGTTTTGTGGTATTTAAACAAAAAACACATGAAATCAGTGGAGATTTGGGGTTTCCATCGAGCAAAGTGGTTTTAAAGAGATTCTTTGTCCCACTTTGCTCCAGAAATATATTACACTGTTATAGAAAAAGACGTATATTTTACTCTGCATGTAAAGGACTATTTTAAAATGTAGTCACTAATGTAAAGTTGTCTATAAAACTTGCGCTAAATTGTTTCTTAATAGTGGCACAACTATTAAAAAAATGAATACAGCTAAATATCATTTTGGTTGAATATTTCGTACTTACTTTTTAAGACCAATATTTTCATGAACTACGACTTCTGATTGATAAAACAAACGATTCTCCTAATCAATAACTGGTCAGTGGCGCTTTAAATTAAAGTAAGTCGTCAAACATCTTACGTGAAGTTGAAAAAATCTACGAAAGAGAAAAATGGGGGTGTTGCTTAGGAAATGATCAAGACCCACATTCTGGCACAAAATTTATTAACAAAGCAACATTATTGTACATTACATTTACAGTATATATATTTTTACATAATTATTATATGCGACAATATACAAAATAAAATTTTGTTATAATTTTTGAATAAATATTATTGTTCCCTTATAACAATATTTTATGATATTTAACAGAGCGATATTTTCAATTTTTGATATTTCATAATAAATTCGTAAAATTTGTCAATGATTATGTAAAAAGGACTGTCTTATTAGTTTTACTTATAATAAGCACATCTTTACAATTATACTTAAAAATACTTAAATTAAATCAAAACCGAAAGCGTCAACGAACCCTGTAACATTTTAGCATGGAATAGTTATCCTTTTTTTATATTTTATTTTACACATACATCATCACATATAAACAACCATCTTCATTGCCTTAGCATTTTATTACACATTTAGAGTTTCCATAGGCGAAACAAGAGGTGCAAATCGGATGTGCCCACGACTGTAAAATCAACCATTTCTTGAGCCAGGTTGCGGCGGGCACATTCTTTTTTAAATAAGTTCATTGTCGCCTATGACTGTGTTCATTTATAATTAGACACGTATTAGATCGCACTCTACTAAATCAGAAAAATTATACAGCGGCGATAAAGCTAGATCAAATCAACACACTATATTATAACGAATCCGACTAACTATTGAGATACTTGTTAAAGCTATTAGACAT
Source organism: Asbolus verrucosus (assembly GCA_004193795.1). Classification (NCBI taxonomy): domain Eukaryota; kingdom Metazoa; phylum Arthropoda; class Insecta; order Coleoptera; family Tenebrionidae; genus Asbolus; species Asbolus verrucosus. The sequence goes on along the minus strand of QDEB01045554.1, from coordinate 10,858 downwards.
TTTGTTTGTCATTTTTGACACCGACAATGTTTAAAGAAAATACACAGAAAAAAAAGTTCTACCTACGTTATACAAAACACAACTTCAATAACAAATTTGGTGTTTCAGACGATTCTGTCAGTAGATCAACTCTATCTGGCACCCAAACATTTTAGATTACCTACTGTTAAAAACAGATAGCTAATGTCGGTACGGGGTAATTTGTTGGGATTCTACGAAATTTACAAGAACACATCACATCAATCCAGAACATTTTACACAATAAATGCAATCTGGCACGTTTATTCTTATAGGTACAATTTTAATACTCTTACGCAGGATCAGATGTGGAACAGTAAGTTTTTATTAAAGGTTCTAACAAGCAGGTGCGATGCTGCGATTAACAAAACATGCAGAAGCAAACGTTGTGATCTCCTGACTATCGATTTTAAGAATACAGAATGAGATCAAAGGTAAGCAACGTCTGATGAAGGTTCTAATTAAACAGTCAGTCTTCAGGCATTTGTTAGCAACACGAGGCATTTGGAATTAATGAGAAAATAGCTCATGAAGTAAATTATCGTTACAGTTTAATTGCTACGGTGAAAAAATAAGAAATTAGGAGGAAAAAGTAAGAAATTTTAAACCAACATTCATCCACTCTTGGTGTGTTCTCTAAAAGCAGATTAAACCCAATAAAAAATACTGTTCGACACAGATTCCCAATTACTGGCAGTGAATTGAAGCCCCCTTAAAACGGAAATGTCAAGGTTTCTGTATTGTCTTTTTTGTTATACTGTACTTCAGCAACTGAGAAAATGAGGCTAGATAGGTTTTCCGGTTGATGCATTGGGGCCTTAAGAATTTCCATGAAATATGTTAACGCACTGTGGGACTCGGCAAAAATTGCACTTAACACGTAATCCACAAATAAGCGACATTCTAGACATAACGACGTTTCCGACAAGTGAACATATTCCACAAGTTTGCACAGCAACTCATCAAGACGGGCGTCGATGCAATCACAAAATAACATTCCTCACGATGTTAAACTTCAAAGTACTGACAATTTCTCAATTCCCAATTTGATAGAGAGAGAATTACGATCTGAGGCTGCGACGACGAGATCCCATCTATGAGAACGACTTGGGCTATGCGTCCACTTCGTGGCACACCTCCATGTAATCAGGATGAAGCATGATGTCTTTGATCATGTCTTTCAACATCGTGTAGCGCAGCACCATTGGATAGATTTTAGCGTTGGTGTACTCGATCTGCAAGCAAAACATAACACGCTGGTGATTCATTAAATTATGCATTGTTGCAAGCTCACAGAGAGAGTTTCATAGATTGGAAAAGCGGAACTTTTATGTTTGAAAATTTCAGCCGAGAAAGTGGCCGGTTTTCAGAAAGCCTAAGCATGGGAGCGTGTGATAACTCACAATGGTCTTATAAGTAGATTGCCTTCTAAACTTTATATTGAAACTGCTTTAGAAGTTCTAATAAGACCTGCAGAGTGTGGAAGCTTCGAAAGATCAACACGCAATCACGCATCCTTATTATTAGCAGACGGCTGGCTGCTGACATAAGACGGGACTAACGTGTTTGAGAGTTGAGACCCCCTTCTGTGTGAAAGCAGTCAGTTGACGACCCATTATAATCCTTAGCCATTTTCAGAACGTCTCCAACGTTCAGTTCAGGATATCCCATGTGAGTACAATAAAAGTTTTCAATAAACCAAGCGACTAACGTTTTCGGTTTTGATGTTAATTTCGGTTTCAGTATTAAATTGTTAGATCACGTCCTCATGTTGTTGTTTATCGGTCAGTATTTTGCAAATTTAGTTAAAACAAATAACCGTCGATGAACTGCTTCATGCTCCAATATATTTCAATCTCAATCAACATAAATATCTCTGAACCCACTTAAACTGATTCCCACGTGCCTGTTCGTTCTGTTTTCTTGAATAGTCTCAGGTTGAATGTTGAAGCGAACGATCCAATTTCAATGTAATTGTAAAGTGTAGGATAATAAATTTCCTGGCAAATGCAATTGTTTCCGTATTACAATAAAAAACTTAACACAAAGACAAAAGGCATCCGCAAACAATTAGATCAATCATTTCACTAGGCTTTAATTGTTATTATATAAAGCACAATTTTTTCTACAATGATGAAATAGTCGAGATAACCGGCATACCGAATGCAGGAAATGTATTTGCAGCTTCGGTGATTTCTCGAGTTACGAAATATCCAAATAGATTTGGGATCAATACTATCAGCCGTGTGCCACAGAATACTGAAATAATATGTAAAATTGAGGACCTTCCTGAAAGGAGACAGCTCAATTTTTTTCGTCAAAATAAGATATCGAGCTCGGAATTCAGAACAGTAAATCTTCTATTATTATTCATGATTTTGCTTTCACAGTCGATTGCAAAATTGAAAATTACACAACAGGAAAAGAATTAAGATCATCGCGGGCTGTTTTAATTTTTTTTGGCGTGACATCACGTACATACCAGAAGGTACGTGCGTTAGCTCCATCAGCAAACAATTTTTGCTTACCCAAAATATACGTGTCTCCATTTTTTCGGAAGTAGCAACTGAAATGCACTGATTCCAGAATTGCTCCACTTGTTGCAAGTTTACACCTACGCCAGAAGCTGTTTCAGTAATGTCAATATTATGGTTCACTCTACAAGAGTTTTGTCTTTGGCCATAAAACATTCAAGTTGTTAGGCGTTATATCTCCCTTAATACAGTCTGTCTGAAGTTTGTACTCATGCAGTGTTGTTATTGAAGAAATTTCTCCACTTCATCATGTTTTCAGACTGTTTTATGTCAACACAGCTTGAGGTTCTATTTCTTTTTTTAATAAAACGAAACAACTTTCTTCTGAGACAAAAACATGCAATGTTTGATTTATTTAAGAGCGGTCATCTATTTAGTTGTCGATAAACAAATGGCAAGAGGACAGACTGGGGCACTGAAAGCTTCATTAAAGAAATAACAGCATGGCTATTCTGCTGAAAGCTTTCAATTTAGCCAGCAGCATTCAAGCGAAAAGTAGTAACCAAAACGTTAAACATTTTGCAGGAAATTTTATTGCTGAGATGTGAGGAGCAAACGAGACTTTCAATGGATTGGTATTTCAGAGGGGAAAAATGAAGCTTGCTTAATGATGAAATTCAACCCTCGCGGCTGTACTAACGGGCAACTACAATTTTTCTGCAAAGTGGGTTTACAGCCAAGTTAATTGCTGTTTGTAATGCGAATTATCATATTATGAGATGGCCCATCATGTGGAATATTATACAGTTTTTGAACACAAGAGTTTAGTTTTCGGGAAACGGGGTAATTTAAAACCTCCGCAATTATTTGCATATGTATATCCCGGTGCACCAACTTTCCCCAGACGATAAAATATTATCCATCTAAAACCAAGCTCGGATATTCAATATCCCCCTGATTATGCCGCGGCGGCCTCTCAAATCTCGATTTCGCCTCAACGTAAAACCGAAATCATTGATTCAATGGAAGGTATTCTACAATAAGCTCTCATGTGGAAGTCACTTTTGTAAAGCTGGTTGCCTATTCTTAATGAATGTGGAGCCACTGACGAGCTCTGCTAAGAAGTTTTTGGAAGACCCTTGTAACTGTCCATTTTATGTTAAAACTGATATATTAGGTGGTTGCAAGCGAGGCAAGAAATCCATCATTATAAAATATATCAAATTGCTTTATCCGTGCAGTCAAATATGCATCAAACTTATTTTTCCCTTATGTCAGCATTTAGACTGGAAACTGTTAGCGATCAGAAGAATTGTTTGAATTCATTCAAGCAATTCCATTTTTCTGTTACCGAAAATTAAATTAAATTTCAATTCGGGTAATTAGTACAAAATTGTTTGTTGCATTCCTTTTAGCGTTTTACTTCAATTAACGCATTTAATTAAATCAAAATCAAAATGAGTCGCAAACGTTGATGCAGAGAAGTGAAGTGCCTATTTACACAAATAAAGGCATGTCTCGCCTGAAGGTTTAAATGAAAATGCATGAATGAAATGAACAGAATTTCAACATTAATCTGTGAAATCCAGGCGACAGATAATTTAACTTTTATTTTTTGGTTTTGGATTATAAAATGGAAAAAAATCCGATGATGAGTCGCCGAGTGATATGTGTGTTTAAAAGAACTTACTTTTAACTGACGAATAAGGTTTCTCAAGCCGGAGTATTTCTTCAGTAACCTATAGAGATCATTAGTCATTTGTGTATTTTCAGCCTCTATCTGTGAAGTTGTCATATCTGCAACAAAGAAATATAAAGTGGGCAATCGTATCAAAAACGCAGCAGACTCACTTTCTAAACGGTCTATTCTTTCCCTTTTATCCTGTGCTTCTTCGGCGAGCTTTGCAGAAGTCTTAACGCCTTCGCCGGACTTTTGCGTTTTTTCCATGATGGCACAGGCCCTGAGAACAAAGGCGGGAACCGTTTCTTGTTTTTCTTGTTTGGGAATGTCGACTAAAGTCCAATATTGCGTTTCTAATCGTATCACCTCCTGCAAAGAATTTCGTTTGCAGCACGTTAATAATTTCTTAAAGCATATTCCATCGTTGCTGCTTATTAACAGATATTAAGTTAGCTGCAGCGATGGAAGTTTTTGGAGAACAATTTTAAGTTTATTATTAAATTTTAAGTTGATTACGCTGGAAGAGTTTATAACAGTGTTATTCGCCACTAAACGAGATTATCCATTTCACAGGACTTTAATAGCAAGATGCGTCCAACAAAAGAACATTATAATCGTTTTAGCGGCACGCCGTAAGGTGCAATTTACTTATTACACTGTTAATTAGTCGTCAAAGTTAACATTTTTCCGCATCATCGGACATTTTTAGCTATCTTTAAGAACGCAAGAATCCTCAAAACTGGTGACTTGCATTTTCTTAATGCTCACAAAGTTTGATTAGTTTGTTTTGTACAATACGAAACTTCAGAAAGTTAGTTAACCTTAACATTAAGTTACAATGTGCTTTGTTGGCAATACAAGCAATTATTATAAATTCGAAGATTGATTAGGTGTTTATAACTTAAATCCCCGTTTCCAAAGTGTTGAAGTTTGTGATGAAGGATTTCGTCGACTGCGAGTTTCTTACCTTAATCATAGCCTTTAATAAGTTGTATCTTTGAAAGATATTGTGAACACTCTTGCTATCATTATATTTCCCCATGAGAGTGACAAGCGCTTTTTTTGCTGTGTCGTAAGATTCATCTAGACGAATCCTTACAGCCCTAAGTCTTTCGTTGGTGTCTATGACTTCTTCTTTCGTTTGACCACTAGCAGTACCCTCGTCCTTCACATCTTGTACTATCCTTCTTACGCTTTGCGTGAACTTGCCCACTAAATTCGTAGAGCCTGCAACAGGGACCGTAATTTCAGAATTTATGCACAATTAATGATTTTAGGGGATAGCATAAATCTGTTTATATAACAGCACTTAAAATGATGAATTATTTGAAAAACAAATCCTAATAGATACGCAACCAGCAATACATGCATAAAAAGTGGATTGCGTTTTAGAAATTGTAATTGAAAGCATACAGAGAATATTTACTAATAACATTTGCACGTCCTTAATCTGGATTTACCCCAGGGATACAAATTAATCTAAACTAAATCTCAAGTTGAGGGTTTGATTCAAACATGTAAAACGGTAATTCTCCAACTTTATCCTTCAAGTATTATTTTACCCCAAAAACCGTAAGTGGTATGAATTATACACAACACCACATTTCTCTGTTGGTTAATTAGTCTAAAACGTCAAGTAATAATAATCATAATCGTTATTGACTTCGGCAGTGTTGAAGTTTGATTTATGTTTCTAAAAGTGACTAGGCTGCAGCTTAATAAGTTCACGAATTTGGTATTTGTACGTAATTACTGCTAAACCATAATTAAATTTAATGTTCAGAATAAGCACGAACATCCTGCGAATGACAGTTTTAGAGCCTTTTAATGATAATTTCGGACAGACTTTAAGGATGTGAACAAACATCAAAAAGTCATTGTTGAAGGATATTTCAACAATAAGAGGATGTAATTTTCTGGGTTCTATCAGTCAAGTTCACTGGCCATGAATTTCCATTAAGGCTTCTTAAAGTAAAATGGATAATGCAATTATTTGTTATTTTAATTTGACATCCTTACATCTGATGTGTGCGTATGAGTAATAATGGTTGTTGATTCAATTCTAGAAAATGAATTGTCCTTAATCTTGCAAAATTTCAAGAATAAACGGTTGAAAATTAATATAGTCACATGCATGTCTAGTTGTAATATTGATTACTAACAAAGATGACTTGTTTTTATTGAAAACATGTATGATGCCAGCGGTTTTTTCGAACACAAATTATTGACTCATCCAGTTTTTGGACACCGGATGACGATTTTAACCAAACGAGGAAAATGTCATTGTAATATATCACAAATGCATTTATTCATGATGTCCATAAAATTAATTTAATTTATCCTCCTACGTATTCATCGAGTTTATTGCTATAAATACGAATTTGTTATTTAAAATGCACATTTTGAAATGTAAACTTAATTCTTGAAAAGAAATTGGTGTTATTCGGTGCAAGATTTCTTTAAAACATTTGGTATCTTCGAGGAATTATTAATTTCGTTTACAATGTAGAAAAGTGTAGGGAACTGAAAGCGATACATTAACATGCCGAAACTAAAATTAGAAATGGATACAGCACTTTGGCCGATTTCAAATTAAAATTTCAACAAAAAGAATAAAATAAAAGCAAACGTTTTAAAATTATCACCATTCAGTCGCTTAGATAATAACTGTTACTAAATTGTTTTTAAGTACCGTAGCATAAAGCAATAAAGCATACTGGGAAATTCATAATCTAAATGACACTGACACTGACATGATTTTAAATTATTCACATGTAACAAAATGAAATAGAAGCGGCAAGCACGTGAGAAGGTCGATAGTACAGGAGTCATACTTACGCCACTGAACCTGCCGCAGTGGCAGAATAAAAAGAAATTAATAATTTTAAAACACTTGAGTGTCTAATTGTGAAAGGGTGACTAAAACGGAAGCAATTCGGAAAAACAGCAACCGTTTATGCAAGGTCTTCTACTGAACTTTAAAATTTTGCGAAATAAAACAAAAAATCGTCTTTGCATTTTACAAATTACATTCTCGCAATTTATTCGCATTGCTTTATTTCCTCGATTTCTGATTTTAATACCTTCCTCATTTTTCAACCCTTTCATACCTGAGCTCATAAGAACATGAAGAGCCGTTGCCATTTCCCTGTCATCCAGCACAATGGAATCATTTACATAGGAATTAGAATAAGTTTGCGTGCTCATATTTCAACATTTCATCCGTTTAATAACCCCACTACGTATTTTTTGTTATTTCTTGGTTTCGTAGATTCTTTTTCCCCAACTACTTACATTTTTACCTCATATTTTCCCCTTTTTATAGCCGACGAGGATTCTTACTCTAAACACAAAGTTCGTAGCCAATTCTCTTCCGCACGTTCTCTGTGCTCCCAGCAGCTGCGTCTCATATTTTCGCTAAGTTTTCGATGCGGCCACATCTTCCGTTCAAGAAAAAATTAATTGTTTACTTGTAGCAAAGCACGTGTCGACTTTCATAGCGTGGATAAATTTGAATAGAAATTTATGAACATGTTAACATTGTTAATGTTATTTATGCCCGACTGCATTCGTGTTATTGTGGCGTAAAATTTCATACAACAGATATGAAGCTGCACAAGCAACAATAGCAAAGTTTGCATGTACTGCAAACTGCAGTTAAACATAACACAAATTATTAAAAAATCCCTCTTCCACAAAAAATTTAATCTCGTAAACCAAAGACAATAGCAAGTTGGTGTTGTATCCTCCAAACTTAAGAACGTGCACAAATTCCTAAGGGCTGAGAGAACTAATAGAAGGATTAACGCCGAGGCGTCACGTCTCGGTCCACATTTCTATCCTCATCTGTATTTTAAAGTGTTTGCGAACTTTGCTCACTTATAATCCAGTTTTTGAGTTATAAATGGTGGTCTAGACGTGAATTTACCTTTATTTTTACGTCGTGGACGTTAAATATCCGAACAAGATTTATTCAGACTGCCTACGTAGCAGACATCTCGAGACATTTGACTTGAATAAAATTTCTGTTATCGGTCAGCTGTAAAGGAAGGCTGGATTGCTAGCAGCGAGTGAATATTTTTTCCGGTTTCGCTGGATGAAATGCGCTGCAATTTAACAAACTTTGGAGGTAATTAGAGCTGATGCCACGAAAAATGGAGTTAATTAGAAACTCAGAAATCTGTGTCCCACGGCTGTAATTTATAGCGATAACGGTAACAAATACGTGCAATCAGGCCGAAATAATAGACACTAATTTACAGCACTGCTGTCAAGTAACTGTCGTGGCTAATGCAAGATTGCATCCTATTTTGTCTAAATCGAAGGAGGGCTAAGCTTCATTGTTTCTTTGGTTAATAGAGTTGAACTAACATTTGCTTTTTGTTCTGCCTTCGGACTGCACATATTATAGTTTTTCCTGTAATGTGTTACCATGGAAAAAAATTCATTCTGTGCTTCGTCTTTCAGCGCACCAAGATAATGTAACAACGGATATGTATGTCGATCTATTGTAAAAGTAAAAATAAAAAAAATATTTTAATCAGTTCTGCAATCACAAAATTGTTCACTAATCACTATTGGACTCACATAATGCGATATAAAAGGGTGATTGTCATTATTTGCATAATTACATCGAATTATGTGCAATAAAAGCAGATTTTGCCAGTTTTAACGAAGCCTCTTGGTTTATTATTTTGATTTATGAAATCATGTTACTGTACATCACGCAATGGCAATGCAATAAAAGCGAACCTCCTTACTGTCATGGCACGACTTCTTATAATTGGAGGTAATTATAATTTAAAAAAGAGATTGTAGAACGACGCCAGTCGAAAGTGGGTAAATGTATTATTGAACTTAAGTGAGTGATCGGAAATAATTATTTTGCCATTTATAATTGTCACGACAAATATTATGTTATCCAAAGTCAAGGTAACGGGAGGCCCCACCAGTATGACATACAGGGGGGGCAGAATTCTACCTTCGCACGTCGCTGAACTGTTGAATGTCGCCTCGTAGAGTACAAACGTGTGATTCTTGAAAGTCACCGAAGAATGTTTACGTGATGTGATGAGCGGTGGTTTTGTAAAATAGACATCTAATATTAATTGGGTGAGTTATATCTAGCTCTGGAGCTAAATGTGGCGTGTAGTCGTGACGTCATGTGTAAACAATCGTCTTGTTTTAAACATTAGGTCAGTTAAATCTCTGATTTTGGTAATTTAGGTTTATTTATGGATCTGATAATTAAATTATCATTTATCTAATTATTTAAGATTCATGAATTCCTCGGCAATGATCTGTGAATACGTACCTTTGTTCAATTCGATTGCATAAAGTACCAAATTTATAATTAAATAAAATAAATTCAAATGCGTAGAAACAATGCAATATTATTCTTAAGCAATTCTGACAGTGGCTGCTATAGACGGTCTTCGATTTATATTTTTTTCATTTTGATTTTTAGTGAGAAAAAGTCACAATTTCATGTTTTAGGAGTATAAAGTGTTCCAAAATGAACGTGAAGGATTGTGGGCAACATTATTTAGTAAATTTTAGTTTTCGAACTGGAAATAATTGAAAGTAATCAATTCTAGATATTTTAAAAATTATTTCAATAGGAAATACCTACATAATAATCAATAATTTCTACTAAAATCAAAATAATTAAACTAACCTAAAAAAAGAAACCAAAAAGTACGTTATGACTTTAAAAACACCAAAAAAATAATAATAAACAAATTTTATTTGGGTTTAGCAGTTTCCTGGGGTCTTCTCTTTTCTTTCCAGAATACCCTGTCTAAATTGAAGGGTGTTTCAAAAATAACTATTTTTATATTCAAACGTGTAATGTTTGTTAATGTTCACTGTTACGTAGCTGTGAGTTTTGTTGACATAAAGGGACAATAATCTTATTAAAAGACTCAACTTTCGCAGCAGAATAATTGAGACATGTAGATTGGTAACAAAAAAAAGACAAGGATATGAAACATTGATATTTTTGAAAATGCGATCATTTGGAAACAACTTGATGACGTACTCATGATGAGAATATTTCTTTCCCTAAACTGGATGACATTCTACGCACTCGTTTTCGATTTTTGTGATGACAACTCGCCAAAATGGAGGAAGAAATTGTCGATAATATTCATGTCATTCATATTATTGAAAATTCCACTCACGCGATTTGATTCAGCGAAATTACGGCAATCAGAACGAAACTAAGACGATTATACACCAAGTCATTGTGAATATAAGTTATTAATCCTGTCAACATAACATTTTCCTTTGCGTATTCATGACATTATTATTTAAATAACTATTCGTATCTAATACTGACAAATATCCACAGTTTGCTTGTGGTATTATAAATGAAAATTTAGTTCTCGATCAAAGCCACTGTAGGTAAAAACAGATTAAACAGGTTAAATATCGCAAAAATACAGAGTCAGAATTTTACCCGAATTTCAAAAATACGCAAAAAGAACGGCATCTTTTCATGAAATAAATTGAAGTCATTTTTAGTTTAAAATTTAATTTTCTCGACTTACGTTTGAAACATTTTTTAGGATTTGAAAGACATTTTGTACTCAGAATTTTATTCAGGACTTAAAAGTATAAAAATCTATAGTGTCTTTTTGGAAATAAAAAAACTGTGGCCATTTCCGGCAAAATACAAATATTG
>QDEB01045512.1:0-25382 GCA_004193795.1 Asbolus verrucosus | reverse complement strand
ACTCTAAATAGTTATGACAAAAAAAGGAATTAATAAAAACATTGGAAAACAATTCTTCACAGGTTTTATTGTTGTACGTTGTACGTAGATTTTGCGTTCGCGCGTTCACGTTGTTCAATTGTTGGATAGTGCCGAGAAACAGACGATATGTACGTGTTTTTTAGGAAATGTTCTGCATTTCTTTTAGATTTATTGGTGGAATTGAATAATTTCAATATGCAGATATGATTGAGATGTTTAAATTTGCTCCACTGCGAACGTTTAAACTCATTTAAGCCAATTTTAACTGCCCTCCGAACATCATTTTCTGAAGAAAATTTAACAAAACACGCCTTAATTAACCCACATCACTCTTATTATAATACTTAAAAAAAATTTGGTAAATGTTGACGTTTACACTCGCATCAGATTACTGTAACAGTTAATTTTTAAGACTTTGTTTCGAATTAATATGCAAACATTGTAATCGACGCTTATGAGTTATAGCGATAATGTCGTCATCCAGTCGACCACGTTAAGTACAAACTAATTATGCACGGCACAGGACAGTGATCACTGACATGACCGATTTTCTAGACCGCTCGCAAGCGTCGCGCTTTGATAATTAACTATAAATTATCGGTAAAGACAATCATTCTAATTTTTGTTCCAAATTTGAAAATATGAATACTAAGGAAAATATTGGTAAGTTAGTAAAACCGTTACAAGAACTATTCAACTAGGTGCTTTTTGCAGCTAAACTCCTTCTATTTTACTTCATATTTTATATCATCTTAGCTGCTTTCTTTTCTGGATGATTCTTTTCTTTAGAACTTTATATGTTACCAATTCCAAGCGCCAGTGTTGTGACGGCATATAAATAAAGGGATGTGAAATTAACTGCTATTAGTTCCTTTTTGATTTAATTGATTTTAGAATTACTTCGCCGTCTTAAATCAGTTCTTACAGCTTGGGGTAAATAATTGCTTCTTCTAAACAATGTTTCATATTCAAAATGTATAGGCTTGATTGAATCACAATATTTTTGTTTATTAATTGCAGTCTGAAAGGTTTCATTTTTTATCTCATATTATTCAGTTTCCCCATTTTTTTTTATATTTGCACTCTTTTTCCTTATAGTTTAATTAAGATGTCGGGTTATTATTGAAACTATACACACGATCCATGATCCCATTCAATTAATTTGCGAGCCTCCGGTCAATTGGCACTTGACAAGCGACTGATTTTAATTGGTACTTATTAATAACGACTAATCAATCAAGATGGCATGATTCATCATCACGTGGAATGTGAAATATATCTCATGTCTGAATACATTTTTTCCAGGCAAAACTCTCCTCTTTTACCTCATCTTCTATGCCGTCTTGCTCGGCTTCTTTGCGGTAATGTTGGCAGTCTTCTATCAAACTCTGGACGATATCAAGCCTAAACGGCGAGGAAATGACTCCCTGATAGGGAGCAATCCAGGTGAGTCGACTGAGATCGAATCGATTGTTACGATTAAAGTCGATTTTAGGATTAGGATTTCGGCCGATGCCACCGGATTCGAATGTTAAGAGTACTCTGATCTGGTACAATTCGTCCGATAAAGGGTACACCCAGTACTGGCAGAACGAACTCGACAAATTCTTATCAGGTATGCGAAAATGTTGCTCTTTTTCATTCTTCTGTACCTCCTTTTTCAGCTTACACGGATATGGAAAAATCCGAAAACATCCAAAACTGCGACGATATCGACCAACCGGAAAAGGACAAAGCGTGCGAGTTCAAGCTGGCCGAAAACTTCGCCCCCTGCCTCCACGATTACGGTTACGGATTCGACTCAAACCTGGGAGGACCTTGCATCTTTCTGAAACTGAACAAAGTACGAACCTTTTGCTTTTTGCTCTTGAAAATCACGATGACGTTTCAGATCTTCGGCTGGCAACCTGAATATTACAACAGCACGACCATCCCCAGCACGATGCCCCAATATCTTCGAGAACACATCGAAATGGAGGAGAGAAAGGACGCGGTATTGAAACTTTTGATGTTTTTTAATTTCGAGTCGCTTTATTGCGATCATTTGCAGCACTACGTCGTTTGGGTCGACTGCGTTGGAGAGAATCCGGCCGACGTGGAAAATATCGGAGCGATTACTTACCACCCTCTGAGAGGATTCCATCAGAAGTATTTCCCCTTCACCAACGTTAAAGGTTATGTCAGCCCACTGGTGGCGGTCCATTTCGAAAAACCTGAACGTAAGTTTAAAGCCTTTGCTGCGCCAACATGTTTATTTCATCACTTGCTGTACTGCGGAGTAGTAAAAAGTTGGTTTAAATTAACAACCAAGTAATTTTAGTGTTGAATATCAGTGAAGAGCACCATTAGTTCAATTTTCTATCTACGCATGCGCTATAAGCAATGACACTTTTAAAATAATACTTTTTTATGTAAATGACTGACTTTATCGAAACTTACTGTGCGGTTGTAAAAATGACATATTACATTAACTGAAAAGATGAGCTATTGACAATTAAATATAAAAGGGAAATAAATAGACAATTTTGGATATATGTAATTCAGCCCAATCTGATGGACCTCGGTGTAAAGGTAAAATGGAAAAAAGCGGAATTAGGTTTTAATTTGATGCTCGATCATGTATCCATGTATTCTTCTATTCCATGTATCATTCAATACATGGAATAGAAGCGGTAAAAAAAAATTTCAATTTATACATGCTTAACCGGGTGACCAGGACACCCCTATAATTTTTTTATGTGTCGGAATAAAAATTTGAAACTTGGTACAGTTAAGATGATCCTACGACATCATAATTTAAAATCCATACCAGCTTCTTATCACTTTTAGTTTTCGCCGGAAACGAAATTAATTTTAATATTTCGCTTTCGGAATATAGACGTCATTCTGACTACTAGAATTTATAATTTTCGAATAAGTAGAATAGAAAAAAAATCTTCTTGGTTATATGGTATGGAAAGCGAAAGTTCTAAAGCAGGACATCTTCTGCTATAAAATGGCCGATTTCAGTGAAACATTACTTCATAATATAGGTGAACAAATATTAAATTTTTAAAAATAGATGACTAAAACAAGATCATTTCCACTTATGACTGCGTTATTGAACCATTTTCCAGGTGGTGTTTTGATCAACATCGAATGCAAAGCATGGGCTCGCAACATCCACCACGATCGAGTTAACCGACGAGGATTGGTCCATTTCGAACTGATGATCGACTAAACAAACAAAACAAACCCAACTTGTGAGGGCTCCCTGAACCATCGAGGCTCTACCAACTGCCATATTTTCGAAAAGGAGTCGAACATCTATCAACTAAAAACAAGTGACGGTTTAGTAGAATTTAGTTTTAGTTTAAAATTTAATTCAGAATAATAATAGAGCAGCGCAATTTGAATTCGACCCTCTGCTATTAGGTTTCGGTTGATGAGTTTAGGGGTGGATCGAGCAAGCAGCTCGATCCACCCCTAGTAATAGTGTCACAGCACAAACACAATAAATTCTTTAGGTTTCCACTAATGTACAATAAATAATTGTTGGTGAAATTAATTTCTGCACGGGGCGAAGATGGGAATTTTGGAATGTTCTTTTCGAAGAAGGCGTTTTACCCCGTTCGGGAAATGATCGTGTATGAAAAATAATGCGTATCCATACGCACTATATTCATGTGTGTGATAGGAGTGAGTGTGTTACATTATTATTATACTAAATTCGAGTTTCTTGTTCACCCTTAATTATTAATCTCCTTTGCGACTCATTATTACCGTAATAAGTGTTAAAGCGCTCAGCACTCTTAATTGTAATTCTATTGCAGAACGACGTCATAAAAGCAAACAAATATAAAAATTGTTATTAAAAAAATATATAGTAAATACTTAATGTTATCAGTACTGCATATACAGTTTAGGCGGTCTTTACACATTCAGATTATAAGTATTTATAATAATAATAATAATAACAGTAAAAATTTATTTAGCCCATTTAAAACACATGAGTTGTTCGTGGGGTAGTCAATAATAATACGTAATACAATTCAATAAAAGCACATAAATTGTACTTTCTTTTTATGTTTGCGGAACAAAGTTCTAACTTTCCATAAAATATTCATCATAAGAATAAAACGCCTTAAGTGGCATATTTTTCCTGACTACTAACTTAAAATCTGACATTTCCAAATTTTGAGTGCTGACTGATAGAGCGTTAAAGAACTTAATTCCGAAGTACTCAGTGCCATTGAGAAGTGTATTTAGCCGCGCTTTTTTGAGACACAGGTGAGAATTATGACGAGTATTATGGTCATGGATATCCTTATGACATATATATTTATTTGTATTTAATGTGTATTAAATACAGGTAAATGTACATCGAAGGTAGCGTCATAATTTTCATATTAATAAAGAAGGATTTGCAGTCTGTCCTGTTTGGAATGTTTGCAAGAATTTTAATTCTACGTCGCTGCAATTTAAAAATTCTATGCCTAATGCTGGAGTAGCCCCATATAAGTACGATATACGAAAGATGAGTTTGGAACAGGGCAAAATACGCTGTACGCAATGTATCTATTGGAACCTTGTCCCTCAAACCTCTCAAAAGAAATATACACATACATAGATGGCCGGCAAGAGAGTTCCTCTGGACATCCCATCGTAAAGTATTTTCAATGTTTACTCCTAGGAATTTACTGGAGATCGATAAATCATTTAAAAGCGACACATTTCATTTCAAAGTAGAATACATATTCACAGTTTTTTAAGAATTCAGAGTAAATTCATTTGCAGCGAACCAACTTTCTGCCCTCAATCGCGCTTCGCCACGAGACAAGAGTAATTATCGGGTCATTTCCAGTAGACACCAAAGTGGCGTCATCCGCGAAAAGTAAGTCACTGCAATAGTTTTCCATGTGTCTCGGGAAGTCATTTATATACACTAAAAAAAGAAATGTCCCCAAGGCAGAACCTTGAGGTACTCCACAAGAAATAGGTGGACGATCTGACTGATTTGAATGTACAGAGACTAGCTGAAAACGATTACTTAGGAATGATGAGAACAACTTGCAACTGCACAGATGCAGATTATACATGTATAATTTTCTCAATAGTGTCACCTGCGAGACGCAGTCGAAAGCCTTAGTTAGATCTAAAAACGTTATCTTCTCCTCACCCAGACCCACACTGATCATATTTACGAGATCACCGCTCCAGCAGCTTTCTAAAGCCATGCTGTTCAGGTGAAAGACACTTGTTTGTTTCCAAGTAGAGTAGTAGTATATACAAGTGTATATATACATCAAGAATAATTTCTCTATAAAATGATTTTATTAGGAGGTATGATAATAGCAACTTGTTGGTGCTTATTCATCTTATAGCCGAAAAAAAATGAGAACAATAAAACAATAAAAATTTTAGTAGAAAAAGAATTGTAAAAAAGTAAAAAAAAGTATTAAAACACAAAAATCAGATCTTGATATAAATATAAAATTTCGCTTGAAGATACAAGCTGCATTAAAATAAGAAAATTCAAGTCATCGTTCAAAAAGCTGAAAAACATTGCTGCAATCAATAAATCTGAATTTATAATGTAATTATCACTTTACCCAATATCATTTAAATCGGTTAATAAATAAAAATTTGAAAGAAGAGAACTAAAACAATTAAAAGTGAAAAAACGGAAAAATTGTTGTAATGACGTAAATGTGTATGGTTGTATTATGTATTATTTTAAAGTGCATATTATTGTGATTACATAATTTTTTGTTGCGCTCGTAATTACATCTCTTATTTATAATTATGTTATTCTCGTAATGTGTTGTATTTTTATCAAAGTAAATTATTTATTTTATTTAAGTCCCAATTAATTAATGTTTTTTTTTTTGAATAATAATACAGAGCTGTAGCTACGAATTAAAATTATACATTGCACAGAATTGCACAGAAACTTGGTACAACCTATATAACTAATTGAAAAATGAGCTTTCATCATGTCATCACAAAATTATGAATTTTATGTGAATTACAAAAATATAAAATTAAAGTAAATTTCTGATCTACCCGAAGTGACAACAATTTATTGGGAGTATAAATTGTCAAATTTCATAAAATCAATTCATAAAAAATAAAGAAAAAATAAAGTGTAACAAACGGAACTTTTTTTTCTTCTTATCATAATTTTGTTTCATATTTGAACTACATATATTAAAGAAAAAATTAGTAAGTTATTAAAACAATTACAAGAACTATTCAAATGAGTATTTTTTCTGTAGCTAAACTCATTCTATTTTATTTCATGTTTTATACTGTCTTGGCTGCTTTCTTTTCTATTATGATGGTTTTTGTCTTTAAAAGTTTAGATACCACCAAATCTAAATGGCAGTTGGAAGATTCTTTGGTAAGAACCAAACCAGGTTTATTCATCGACTATAATAATATATAAAATTGCACATTAATAAAATAATTTTTAACCCCAGTGGGATATGAAAGGGCTTTTGATTATATCGACCGTATATATAGTAGTAGGAGCATTAAGAATAAATCAAGTAAATGATTCAGAAAGGCAGTGTAGATTGTATGCTTACGTTCTAGACGCTATAAAAAAAAGCATCTAGTATTATGTAAAAGTGATAAGTAACTTCCCAAGACATGAAAAAGTTACAAAAATGGCAAAAAATGTACAGGAGTTCCCCAAAAATTGTTATAATGTTCCTAATTCAAGCATAAAATTAATAATCAAGTTCTCATTTTATTTAAAAATGTACACTACATTTTACCAACTTTTCTTTCCTCCTTTTCTTCCCCATCCAAAAATCAGAAACATTTTTTGTGTTCCTTCCCTGCCTGAAGTCTTTTTCCATTTGAAACGTAACTTAAAACGTAGTAATTTTCATATACTGTTATTAAACTTCTTTTTTTTTCAAATTTATCGTTTTCTGTTGACATTGTTGTGTTAAATTTATAATTTTTAAAAATTGTTGGAAGAAATTGTAAAAATTTTCATTAAAGAAGTAATGTTTGGTTTAAATTACAAATCTTAAGATTTTTTCACGCATTAATAAATGTTGTAGATACAGTTTTACACATTTCTCTTTTTTTTAATCTATGTTACAACGCAAAAAGGTCCAGAAATCAATATTTTATGATCTTCTGATTCATCTTTAATTTCATATGCATTAACTGAACTTTTTTGATAATAGTTTTTGAAAATTACCCAGATCATAAAGAAGTTAGAAAATATCATCAAATAGAGTCATTGTGGACAATATTTACAACTTTACAACAAGTTCAGTCTGTTCAATATTACTCCATTTTGTGCAGTATTTTTCTGAATATGAACAAAATTTTTTGTATGAAGTCGACAACACAGCAAAACAAAAAGCTAGAGCGGATGCTATCATTCAAATCAAAATTGTATTAAAAGTAATACATTTGGATTTAAAAGAATTCACATTCATGCCACAATATTTCTGGAATTTATTTCAGAGAATAAAATGAGATAAAAAAATTAGATTTCATGGGTGTGATGCTAGTAGTACTTACTACAGCAGAGTAAAATATTCATTATTATTTGGAAAGTAAAACCATTAATGTCTCTCTACTTACTGTTTAGTCAAAGCAGTTTCCTAAGAGTTGGGATGCGGAGCAAAAGGGTTTTTTGATAGATTCATTAAGTTCTAAGGCGTTAGTTCAGTTTATATATTATTATTATTATTTTAAATTTCTTTAAAATGTTCGGTGATACTAACTGGATCTGAACTTGTTCTATCAAATGGTAGGTTGTTTTTCATGTGTATGCAGTTCCTTTTGCATTTGTAAAATTAGTCTCTTTCTTATATGATATTTACTACTGCAAAAACATCTTGTCAAACACTGCAATTATGAACATTTGAATTTCGAAAAAAATTAATAATAAATAATAACTAAATTTTATTTTTTCACTGAATTTTCTTTATTGCTTTCACAAAATACATATTTCACCCCTTGTAATCTGTCCACTCCAATAATTTATTAGTTTTTTACCACTTGAAACTTACCTGTTTTGACAGTGGCGCCGCTCCACTTTCAAAAGACGTCATTGTCGCTTCCAACAGACGTCTCCATTGTCGTGGTCGATGAATTTGTTATGCTTGCCACGAGGAATATAGAAAACCAATAATACCAGAAATTCAGAGATATTTAAAGGAATGAAAAAACAGTTGCTTAATGAAAAAAAAAATAGATGCAAGATTTATTGCATTACCATTTAATATTCTATACTCATCAATTTAATACATGTTACACACATATGTAATTTTTGTTGCCTAATCTTCGCCCAAAAATAAAATTGTACTTCACTTTTAGTTGATTTAGGAAGTTATAAACAAATTTAAACTCTCGTAAATTTGTCTCCACTACAATTTTCATGTTTCTAAACTTAGTTTATATGTTATACATCTTTTTTAAACTTATTTGTCTCCTTATTTGCTTCGCCCACAATATATGCCGTGATTGTAATTTCTCTTTTGAGTTCATTATAATAAACTAAAATCCGGTTGATGTTAATTTATTTTAAAATTGCTCCAATTCGATAAAAGTTAGAGGTCAAACAATACGCTGACAATCACGAAAATAATTCATAACAACCACTCACAGACATGACATAAATTTAATACAGCGTATTAATGAAAACGAAAAATAGGAAACGTATTCAAAGGAAATTTTTGCATTTTTATGGCATACAGTACTGTTCAAACATTTTTAGTAACAATTAGTTTAGGTCGACTGCGTTGGAGAAGTCCCTTTCAATATGGAAAATATCGGACCAATCAAATATTACCCACAAGTGGGTTTCTATTAACACGAAAGCCGCTTTGCTCCACTGGTGGCAATCTATTTTAAAGGCCACAAGTTAAGTTAAGGAGAGCGAACTGGACTGCTGATTTTTGTAACTGATTAACAGATGGCACTTTGATCAATATCAAGTTTGAAGTCAATGGTTCTTTGTTGCCTTCCTAACATGTTCTATCCATGAGTAAAAGAATGGGAATGTAAACTTAGCTTTATAGTAATCTAAAGAGGATATCGAAAGGTCAGAGTAATATAAAAAAATTTAAAACCAGTATTTTCATTATCTGTCCTATAATTAATGATAAATTATCGATAAAGTAGCGCTTAGCAGACTAACTTTTGTTCCAAATTTGAAAATATGTATATTAAAGAAAAAATTGGAAAGTTATTAAAACGGTTACAAGAACTATTCAATAAGGTATTTTTTGCAGCTAAACTCATTCTATTTTACTTCATATTTTATACCGTCTTAGCTGCTTTCTTTTCTTTAGAACTTTAGATATTACCAAACCCAAGTGGCAGCTGAAAGATTCTTTAATAGGAATTAAATCAGGTAATTCAACTGAAATTAGCTGTTTCATTATTACTATAAAAAATAACTTTAGGGCTTGGATTTAAACCATTATCCCCTGTTTATTATTATGGAAGTACTTTAATTTGAGTCAAAAAAAAAATAAAATAACGAGGAAAATATACAATATTGGGTAAATCAACTGAATGAATTCCTATCAGGTACGTACTTACCTGTACTGGTTTTTGGGTTAACAATAATTATTCCAGTCTATCATAAAACTGAAAAATCAAAACACGTCGTAAATTGTGACTTCGGACAGAATCGTGGCCCAGGTCAAGTCTACGATTTCCGAATTAACGAAAACTGGGCTCCGCGCTTCAAAAACTTTAAATACGGAGTTTCAAGTTTGATTTTCTAAAAACCTTACTTTTAGATTTTTGGATGGACTCCTGAATGCCCATACATATGTGACAAATATACGTCAGTCACCAAACTATCGAAAAATGAAAATTCTTTTTTCAGCGTCCAAGGATTTGGTTGGACTTCATGGGAGAAATTGCTGCAGACATTGAAAATATGGGGCCGATAATAACCTCACAGAGGTTTTCACCAACAATATTATCCTTATACCAACATTGTGGGTTATCTTAGTCCGCTAGTTGCGGTTTATTTCGAAAGTCTAAAATGTAAGTTATGCTGATGCTTTGGCGCTAATAATTTCCCTTGCTGAGTATAGATGACGTTTTGATCAACACTGAATGCAAAGCATGGGTCCCTCGGTATCGTGCAAGACAGAATTGATAAAAGAGAAAGTGTCCATTTTGAAATAATGATCAACTAAAAAAAAGCAAATTATTAATTTTTGGAAATATCTCTAAAAAAAAGAACAAAATTCGACAATTCAAGAATGAATGAATATTTTATTTTTCTTTTCGGGTCGTTTTTATGGATAAGAATCAATTCGTGTGACTCATGACGCTTGGTTCAAAAATAAATGAACTGTTTTTTTTGTTGTTGTTGGGCATTTTCGCAATTCCATCGTAAGCAGAATACTGATTCAAAAAATGTAAAATATTCCATTTAAAATAACAAATTGTGGTCATTTCTTATGAATCCAAAAAAAGTAAAACTTGGGCTTTTATTTTATCTTATATTTTAATGTTTCATGCTCTATATTTTTATAAATGAAAAAGAGAGGTGGCCCAGGTTTTATTTACAAACTTTTTTTACTGTAGGTTACAAGAAAATTTTCATTTTTCAAAAATTACCTGTTACAGCATGTACGGCACTATACCTAACTTTCACAAATTGAAAGAAAGTTGGTATTCACATTAAAAAACAAAAAGTATGAAAAGTTACACACGAATGTACATGCCTATGATAAAAATCCTTCCTAATTCATGTAATTTTTGTAAGAACATGAGAAATCTAAGCACTACGGTTTTAATTTGGAATGTTAAAAAAACGATTATTCTAAAAAAAAAAATGTTAGTTTTTCTATTGTACTCCTATTTTCTAATTTAAATCATTGGCTGTTGACAAACTCATTGTTTTCTCACTTAAGTTCTTCGTTTTTGTTTTCATCCACTGAGATTTTGTACTAAATTATTCTTTAGCACCTTAAATATTCCGTTCTAGTTCCTAATCATTTTACATTGTGATTAATAATTACTTATAATAATATAAATGTTTAGAATACTGTTTGTGTATATTCATAACTGATCCGACAACACTAAAGTGTAAACTTAGCTTTATATTGTTTATTAGATTCAGAAAACTCAGGGTTAGATATAAAAAATGTTTAAAATTACTATTATGATATCATTATGCTTTAAAATTAATTTAATGAGTTTATATTTGCAGTCGAGTACTAAAGCTTTGCTAGTCATATGAACGACATGTTAACATTAGTGCAGATTTAAAATCATGTATACTAAAGCAAGAATTGGTAAAATACAAGTGAAAGTGTGTAAACTTTAATCTTTCGTTTTATTTTTTAGCAAAGCTCCTTTTCTTTTATTTCATTTTTTATGCTGTCTTGGCTGCTTTTTTTGCTGGAATGATGGCCTTTTTCTATAGAAGTTTGAATGATGATAGACCTAAATTACTACTGCACGAGTCGTTGATAGGAAACAATCCAAGTGAATCGATTGCAAAGAAATCCGATATTATTTAAGACCAAAAATCTTTTTAGGTTTAGGATTTAAACCTCATCCTTTCGATGGAAGTACTCTCATCTTGATCAACCAAACGTATAAGAACAATATAAAACAGTGGATGAATCAACTAGACGAATTTTTATCAAGTATGTATCTATTATTTGGCCGTGAAAGCGTTGTGACTTTGAAATAGTATTATTTACAAAGCTTATTAAAAAGTTAAATATTATTTTAGAAAATACGTTTACGGGCAAATGGCGTACGTAAACCTCATTTCAACATTAAAATAACAGTTTACCATGTAAAACTGAGTATAATTTATACAGACTCTACAACTTTATTCACATATATAAAAACACTTATAGATTAAAAATATGTTTGACATAAAAATGCAAAAAATTACAGTTTACACCCGACCCGCAACCTCCGAAAACATCCAAAATTGCGACCAACTCAGCGAACCAGAAGATGGTAAAGTTTGTGAGTTTCAGCTGTCCACAAGCTTCGCTCCATGCCTCAACGAATACCATTTCGGACTCGATTCGAAGGAAGGAGGACCGTGCATTTTTTTGAAACTCAACAAAGTATAGAATTTCCATTTTTTTGTTTAAATTTACAGTAACGCTTTTAGATTTTCGGTTGGGTACCTGAATGTTACAACAGTACGACAGCCCCCAGGGACATGCCCAAACATCTACGTGAATACATTAAATTGAAGGAGATGATCGGAGAAGTATTAATTTTTGATGTTTTCTACTTACAATTGTAACTGTAAATTTACAGGAATATGACATGATCTGGATCGACTGCGAAGGGGAAAATCCCGTTGATAAAAATAACCTCGGACCGATTACTTACTATCCTGCTCGAGGATTCCATCAAAAATATTTCCCTTTCACTAACATCAAAGGTTATGTGAGTCCACTGGTGGCGGTTCATTTTGAAAAACCTAAACGTAAGATATTAGACAGTTTGCGCCCTAAATGGGTAACAGCTGCATAATCCACGACAAGACATTTATTTTGACATGTACTGTACGATTAACTACTTTTTTAGGTGACACTTTGATCAATGTCGAATGCAAGGCATGGGCTCGCAACATCTACCATGACAGATTTAACAATCGAGGGATGGTTCATTTCAAACTGATGATTCATTGAGAGGGAATGGAAGCTCGCTCTTAATTTCCATTTTTTCTTTTTCAAAGGACCTTTTACATTTTTCTACATCTAACTTTTACATTTTCTCTTAACATAATCATGTTTCATTATAATTTCATATCTTGTTAGATGATTTTCGTATAGTTTGACTTTTTGTCATTTTATATATTTTTTTCTAAAATCTTTTTTTCTCTAGTATCTCAGATTCAAATCTTTTAACAAGAAATATGTAGAACTCTCTTCTCATTTTGCCCATCTCGTTTCTCTTTTTTTCTTTCTTTTACACTGGAGTCGTTAGCTGTCTCTGACAAAGATTTACTTTGTACACTCTTTGTCTCGTCTTCTTTAACTTACTACTTCTCATGTTAATTTATTTTTTAACTTTTATATTATATTTTAAATTTTCACCGTTTATTCCATTCTATATCTATTCAATTAATTTATTATTCTATATAATATTGAAATATTTACTTCTCCAGCTTTTTTTCGCGTTTCATTTTTGGTCGTTATTTTTGCTCTGTTTTTTTCTCGTATTATGTTTCTCCAAAATCTTGTTTTCATTGTTTTATTTTATACTCTTTTTCTTTTGTGCTCTACCTTCTCGTCCGCTTTTATGTTTTTCTGCTCCCTCCTCCTTTTTTGGTTTTGAGCTATTATAAATTTTAGTTTTTTCATTATTTAAACCATTTTTCTATGATTTATTTTCATTACATTATTTTCTGAAATAAATAGAATTCCTTTATCCACTTCGTTTTCCGTTGAAATCGCCATTTCTTTGACAAAGTTTAATTTTTGTAATCGCTTTTCTATTTACTAAATTTCCTACATAAAAAAGTTGAAATTTATATTTACAGTGTTATTAGTTTTCTATTTTACCTTCTTAATATAAAATCTTTGCTTTTAATTTTCTTCACTGTTTATCTCAAATTTGTAAAGTCTGCTATAGTTACGCTACTAAAAAGTAGCTTATTTCAGACAATATTCCAATTTTTAATTTTTCACGTAAATTATTTTTATTCTTTGACCATAACAGATTCACGCCTCTGCTTATTTTTCTTACTTTAAATTTATTTTCACTTTTTTTCACTACTTACTAGCAACAATGTCATTTTTATTGTTTGTCTTCTATTCCTCTATTGTTTGCTGTCTTTATATAATTGTTTTTTGTTACAATGGAGTGTTAAACAAGCAAAGGTTGACATCACTTTGAATTACATCAAAAACAAAGAAAAACCATAAGTGTGCAACCATAAATTTAAAAAAATGTAGGTATATATAGTATATATAGGCTAGAGATCCACATTTCATAAAAAATAATTAGAACAGGGTAGAACCATGTGAGCTGAATCATATTTCAACCATTAATAAAACTGTCAACATTAACTTTTTGATTAGGGTTTTTGTTTCTTTCTTTCCAACTCTACGTTTTGTTCGACGTTATTATTCACAAAATAAATAATAAAAATAATTAATCTCTCTAAACACGTTTTTATGCTTAATATTTCCACTCGTAAAATTACAAGACCACATTTCCTCAAATCTAAACTGAACAAGTTGTACTTGAAATCAATCACAACTCAAATTATCGTGATTGACAATTTAAAATTGTTTTTCGAATGCTGATACATTTTTGATTATCACACTTGAAGTATTCACATGTTGTACAGATAAACATAACTGCTTATCACGTGTAAAAAAAACAAAATATTTTTATCGTCGTTTCACCTAGAGGAGTTCGAAGAGTGGTGTTTCATCCCCACTACAATTACTGCAACCCTGTTCCGAATACTGCAAAATCGTTACCCCTTCAGTTCTGACACGAAAAGCCTCACGAAACAATGAATACCGTTTAAGAAGCAATTTTCGAGAGTCCCTCGTAGGAATTTAATCCGCTCCAAGATTTATTTTATGCTCGAACTTTATCATGCTTTATCATGATTCGATCATCATTTTCGAATAATTTATTTATTTATGATATTGTAAATAAATGTATTAAAAATTGTTCAATGATATTTTAACTAAAAGAGACCAAGATTTTAAGAGTTAATTACACTGTGGTCGCTATTAGTACATTTTAACTCCACCCACATTTTGAACCAATTGCAGAAAAGTTTATTATTCGATACTTTAAATTTGACACTGACAGACAGAAGAAAATTTATCAGCCAAATTAAGAGGAGCACGATTTTTATGGTTTTAAAAATTAGGAGTAATTATTTTATCTCAGTTTCGCAAATAAACAGACAGTGTCGGCGCTTTATTTCTTGTTGTGTTATTGCGCAAATGTCAAATTTTAACTCACGACTAGATGTTGGTATGCAGTCTTTTATCGTTGTAGGAGGAGAATTTACAAAATTTGCACTATAGTACTTAAGCTGCTCCCTGTTTAAGCCGTTAAATTAAATCTAATTCTTGTTGTTACTGTATCTGCAAGAATTATTTTTATCCGTCTGTTTATACTTTTTTGAAAAAGTGAGTTTAAATGGTAAAAACAATGTGAGTAGTAGACCAGTCGATAATTTTTTCAAGATTTTTGAGATTTTCGAAATTTTGAAAAAGCACTTCCTTAAAGAATCAAATTTAGGATTCGCTGTTAAAATAAGTTCAAAAACAAGGAAAAACTAATAATTCTATGTAGGTATATACTATTTATATACTTCGCTTCAATGCTAAAATATGCGTAATAATATATAATGCTATTATATGCATAAAACCGGCTACAAGTAATTTATATAGGGAGCCCAATTTGATCCACATAGCTAAAATTACTTATAGAACTGAAACGAGATATACATTAATTGGACCATTGTAATAATGACATAAGAGAGAACGAACACATTTGAAAAAAAGTAATAAATTGTATGCATCTAATAAAACATAAAATTTGCTGAGTTAAATTATCTAAATTATAGTTGAACATCAAATAATGGATTTTCTAGGTTAATTCGCGCCCTACTCGACAAGAATTTTAATTTTCGAAATTTTGCTCCTTCTGTATTTTTGCGGTAAAAGCAAGTGCAGAATACATAACAGAAATTTTCCAGCCGGAATTTCTTCGAATGCTGCAGTGCAGAAAGAGTGTTCGTGTGCTTAATTTCACGTTGCCGCCTATTTTTTTCCCACCGTCATCAGGAATTCCCGAGGATTGTGGATAACATATTAATAATGCAATAGAGTCCTCTTTCCGACCAGTTGTAAACTTTCGTTTAACTTATCAAAACAGTTCTTAAACGAAACTAGCTTTCCACGTGTCCAATTTAAATATAGCTCCTACACTCGAAATGAGCCCGTGATCAATGACCTATTTTTACCGAAGAAATGCAGTCGCTGACGCGAATGCAGATCTCATTGATCAAAGGACACCCATAAATCCATATGGTCATGTAATGGAGTTGACGCGACTTGGAAACAGCAACAAGATGGCGTTACAACTCACACGTAATCGGCGAAGCCGATAAAAAACTCGTGTTACAAAGGGACGATTTCAGGTCAAGAAAGGTGAT
This sequence comes from Asbolus verrucosus, assembly GCA_004193795.1. NCBI lineage: Eukaryota > Metazoa > Arthropoda > Insecta > Coleoptera > Tenebrionidae > Asbolus > Asbolus verrucosus. Next base: position 9,211 of record QDEB01045512.1, on the reverse strand, counting down.
GTAGTTTACCTTATTATTATCACTTCTTCTGCACAGTGATTGGAGGCAAGCTGACGTGGGGAAAAAATCACGGGGAGTTCTTTTGGGGGTGATCAATATGAACGTGCGCATGCCGAGTAGGCGTCGATGGATGTTCAGTTTAGCCGCTGAAGTAGTTTTCAACACTTTGATACTCCACTTCTAGCTCTCTTGGTCTTTTTAACGAAATTTTTTTAAATAAGAAACATGTTATTTCGTAACTGTCCTTATCTAAATGTTTGTCATAAACTGACTGACTCTTGATGAAAAAGTGCCCTTTTAAACAAATTTATTGTTCACTATATCTTAGATTAAATGAGTAAATAAAATCCTATGTCTGGTTTTTGAACGTGTTTAGATAAAACTGATGAAAACATTCGTTGTTTGGTGATTAGACAGACCGATAATCTCATTTCCTTTAATAAATATTTGTGATGCACTCTCGCAACTTGAGACAACGCACAATTAATCTAATTTGTTAAATCGCCTTTGCATACGACGTAGAATTTCCTACATGAACTACCTTTAGGTAAGTTTTTTCACCAACAATCTCCGCTTAAGGTTACGTTTTATCCGAAAAATTGGATATGACATTTACACGTTTTTTTTTATATCTTTTAAATCGAGCATTCGCTCCAGATCCGCTTTAACCGACCGGGATTACTATAAAATGTTCAGAAAGCGTTTTTGAATGGCGACGATAAAATTAGACGGAACTCCTCGTGTTTTGTCATTAAACATTAAAAATCCCAAAACAATTTCTTATCGATTCGACACAGAAATAGCCATCAGACTTCTAAAAATGCACCATGCTCCTTAGTCGAACCCTTTCTGCTTGGTTTAATTGGCCGGACGCTTCCCGAACTGGATCGGATTTAATTGAGTGCATTAACAGTCCCAAGGCTTTCGGATTATCTCTTCGTCGATTTCTGACGGTCGAAAAATGGATTGCTGTAAAAAAAATTTGTCTGCATTTGGAGTCCCAGTTTCGTTGCTTATTTAGTCTTTTAATTTTTGTGGACCTGGAATGAAAACTTAGCGTCTTAATTGCTTCTTTTCTTCTGGTATTCCGTCTCAATTATCTCGCTTAATTTGTGTTGGAGTTTCATTATATATTTACATTCCAATTTTCTTTTTCTACTCTTTTCTTTATTTACTTTTCTGAAGCATTAATTCGTCTCCCCAAATCAAATTTACGAATTTTCTATGAATATTTATTTAAAAAAAACATTTTCACTTTCGATGTTTTTCTGTTTTTTTTTATTTTGAGTTCTATTTCTTTTCTACTAATTTTCTCTATGTTTTTTTATTCTACGCTATTTTTCTACGTTAGTTTCGTGGTTGGGTATTTTTTCTTTTAATGACATAACGTCCAAATTTTATCAATTTTTGAGATTTTCTTTATTCAAATAATATGTTACAAGTTGATATATTCGATTTAACAAATATGGTCCCTCACAGAAAACATTAAAAACAAAACTAAAAGAGACCAATTCCAAAATTTTGTAAACAATTTTTATGAAATATCTATTATTATTGTGCACTGCATAATTTTTTTTTTATTTTTGATACTTAAAACGAAAATAAACGAACAGGAAAAAAAATACAATTATACCTGCATTTTTTTAAAGTTGCAACTCAATAATGAAAAAAGGTCTACGTTAAGCATTTGTCCCACTAAAAATGTCAAAATAGGACCTGACAAAACTCACCAAAAATTCTGAATTATGTATAATGCACTCAACTTCTCTTGCTATTAAAAATTTACATATAATATATTATTAGAGAGGGAATCTAGAATGAAAGAGGGTTCGTGACAAAACGGTAGAATAAGAACTGTATGAAAAAGAAAATGAAAGGAATAAAAACAAAAATAAATTCGAAAAAACTAAATCATCTTGGTGTGAACATTATTTCTATACACGATTTTTCTTGATGATTTTCTGTTTCATTCACTTGCGTTATATTTACAACACGGACAAAAATACCACAATAATCACTTGAAGATTTTCAGTAATGGTTAAATAATGGTTTATTTATTATCTTCCGACGCACTTTCTCCAGTTCTGGCACTTTATCTCGGTAATTAACAGTTAATGAATAATAAATTTAGAGAATTTTTGTATGAGCTTGGTGAATGTCGAACAAACAGAGGATGTGATTCATTGGTCCAATCAATAAAACCGAACTCCCACCGTGCTGTGATAAAATAAGTACCTACTCAAAGTTTCATAAAGTGATTTCATACGGCAAACCATCCTTCCACTCGCACAAACTTTCCACGTCACAATTATTATCTGTATTGTTTATTGATATTGTTTCAATTAGAACAAAAATATTCAAACTGAAAACTCACATTAAATTTTATCTCTGCGGATTAGCCGCTTTCTTTTACAATGAACTGAGCATAAGCTCTTAATGTATTTTTATGATAAATGCTCTTACAACAATAATAAAGATAATAATAAAATTCATTGCTTAAACCATAATGATTAGTATATTTTCATCATGTGTCACAAATGTCAGTGTTTTATTTATTTAAATTATCAAAATTGATTTGCTCCTTCCGGATTATGACGAAAATAGTTATTTCGCTGTGCCACTTGAGTTTTGAATCGAAAACGTATCATTTAACAAAACGCCCTCAAGATTAAAATCTTCAATCACTCGATTCAAACGAAACCGCCACTGTGTACGTCAGTAATTCGGTTTTGCACTGTCAGTTCACGAGATTGGATCAAAAATGCGTCAAAATCCTTTAAGTAAACGTGACGAGTACTTCAGACGAAAATAAACTGCTCAAAGGTGAATAAGGTGCTATGTTTCAATTTATTAAAATAAAACTCGGTTTCGCAACAAGCGTTATCGTTGAAATAACTTGCGAAAAAAGCAGGAAAGTAAACATGTTCTTCCCTACATTAAAAACTACAACAGGTTGTTAACATTTTTTCTGTTTAATTAAATACGATGTCTAAGCTTGTAATAAAGATGCTTCTTTATTTTCACATAAAATTCCGTCTGACAAAACATTTGAATTTTTGATATGTTCTCCATTCTCTCTTTAGCAGTTTAATAAAAAACTTTTATCTTGCAAGAATATAAACTTCAGAAACAAAACGTGAAAGTTTAGGCAGCGAAAAAATGATACATGATTACCTTAGTTTACAAGTATCTTCGTTGAAATAAATGGATGAATGAAGTAGTTTTTCTCACTTAATTTCTGCAATTGATGCGTCGATTTTGACAAAACGTGGTACAAATGCTTTTGTCAAATTGTTAGCACGTTAAATATGCATCCCTATATGTTAAACATGTCATATTTACAGCACAACAATCTAAGAGTCTTTCTTCTGTCGGCTGCAGTGTAATCATGCCAAAAACAACATTCAATAAAATCCGAATCGAAATTTTCTATGGAAACACTGTACACTGGAACTAATTATAACTTTTTTTATTTTTAAAAACAATTCAACTAAATTCGCAGTAATTTCAAATGTGAAGAAAACTTCATTGCTTGTACATTATTTAAAGTGTGTACATGTGTAAAATGTATGTAGAGTATTCGAAAAAATTAATTCTCGGTATTAGTATTTCATAAATATTAACTAGAGAAAAAAAAAATAGTTAAGAATTAACAAAAATAATGATATACAAAATAATCGAACATAAAAGAAAAATAATTCTATTTTTCTATTAATAAAAAAAAATCACAAATATGTTAATTTTTTAAAATGTCTACATTTTGTTTTCAGTTTCTCAACTTTATCTTCAACTTCTATTTTAATTTACTATGTGAAAGTTTTTTAAACAACTCTTTGGAATCAAATTCAATCTAAAATAATGTTTTGTTGTAATTAAAATATTGTGAATTTTTTCACTGAACTCGACTATAAATTTTTCAAATAGTTCTGTAATGAAAAACTGAGTGTCAGGCCAAGTATAAAATGTAAATATACAGAGTGTTACGTTTAACTTTCGAAAGTTGAGATTAATTTTGCTAGTTACAACCAAATGTGACAAAAAAAGTTTGGATTACTCTTATTAACAGTACAAACTTTGAAAAATGTCGTCTGGATATTTTTAAAAATATTCTTATAATCTATGATTAAAATTTTCAGTTTGATTTTTTTAATGACAAAAAACATTTCTCACATCTACCCGTAATTTAAAAAATTCAAAAGAGGATAGTACTCCTTAATAAAACTACTGACTCTCCCACTTAATCACATTTAACGAAAGTTTAAGTTCAAAGTTTAGTTACAAACGATATTTTCTCAGAATGAAAACCTGTTATCCAATTCTGTTCTACACAATTTAAAAACGTTTAAAGGCAAAACTGAATTTTTTCCATTTTCAGTTGAGCATTATTGTGGTCATTGTGGTTAATCAAATCTAAGTCGGCTTGGCCTCTATTGTAAAAAATTTCGCATTATTTTCAATAACCTTTGTTTTTTTCAGAACTTTCGGTTAAAAATTTGAATCCAAATATTACGGCAGGAGAACACATTTAAAAACAAAATAAGTTTCATTTTAGGAATCTATAAAAGATGGTAAAATAAACAAATATTTTTATAAAAAAGAAATGATGCAAAATATTCGAACATTTTTTTCAATTTTTTTTTTAATATAATTACATATTATATTGGATTTGCACATTTGGTGTTTTCATAATACACCCCGTATATACAGAGTAATTTAGGTCTAACCAATACATTTTCTTAAATCTTTCATTGTTTGTTACACAAATGATGGTGATATTTTTCTAAATTACATTAAAATAAACTTTTATATTCTAAGAACCACTTCCTTACGATTGTTGTTTACTACCCCAACCCAGTGACTGTAAAAATCAATGGGTGAACCAACGTCTTGTTTGTTCATTTGTTCTACATGTGAAAAATTAGAACAATTATTGGTGTCAATGGCGTCACAAAAATTCATTGATAAAAGTAAACGATTAAATGTTTTCAAAAAAATCAAAACAACTGTATGAAAAAAAATTAGTTGTAAATAATAAATAAGTAACCGAAACATTACAACAAAACATTTCTATGAACGATTTAAAAAAACAAATATTGTGAGTAGTGTGGGTACAATAGCAACATGTGTTTAAATTGCATTATTTATGCATAAATTTAATCGATAACTTATCTATTCCCATTAATTCGATGTAGGTCATTTGAAGAGTCTGAGGTCAGCTAAACAAACAATCGAATTCTAGAATGATTCATAAATTGTAACAAGAAAAAATGCAAAAATAAAAAAAATCTATTTAATCATGACCGCTAATCGCGTTGTAAATCTAAAACAAGTCTCAAAGTTCAAAATAGTCAGCCAATTACTTAATCGTCAAATGATTGTCAGATAGCATCTCGACCACAAAATATGTACAGAATTGTAAATTATCCACAAAAATCTACACAACAATAAAAATCCCCTCTTCCCAAACGTCAAATCGAGTTATCTAATATTTTCTGCATTGCGAGTGGTTTATTTTCAGTCCACACTCGTAAACGTGAAAGGCTAGTTGGCCACCTCGAGTGCCAGATTTAGTGTACATATAAATTTTTCTTTGGAACGACGTTCGTTTATTAATTCGCCGGTAAGTCGATTTTATTATTCTTATCGGAAAAAAAATACAATTACACAACACATTGATCCATCAGTCTTGAGCCATCGATGGCATTTTTTCGACTTTTTTTTATCCTGGCGACAATAACTTCTGATCCCGAGATTAAATATTTCCCTTTTCGATAAAATCATCACCGACAAACATTTTTTTATCTCGTAAAGTTTATTGACTGCCGTGTTTTTTTCAAATTCTACGAGGTTAACAGAGCTAAAGGGCGCATAATTGGGGCAATTATAATATGTGATTGCCGTCATTTTCCAACTAAACCAGAGGAAATGTCTTAATTAGATAATGGAAACAAGGCTGCTCGATTATATGAAATTAACTTTTTTTGTCTGCTACTGGCGACAGTCGCATATACAGCGTGACGCGGCGAAACTCAAAAAACAACCATTAAAACACGATCACGGCCAGCCGAGATGATTCATGTTTCTTCTGGCGATCTTTTTGGAAAAATATTTACGCTCTAAACTTTTCTATCCTCAATTCCTCCGCCTGTTGAAAGCTCCTTATCTCCTAAACGATGATGTTTGGTCCAATCAAAACAGCAAATACTCAAAGAGAGAAGATTAAAAACATCGAGATAAGTAAATTTAGTGGCAGACAGTCCGGTGCTCTCTGTCACGTTTTTGTTTATTCGTAAATAAAACAAAACTCATGCCAAAACAACCGTCCGGTTAGATCTCGAATTATCCGAACCACATGTTCGATAACAGTGGCGTAGTAGAAAATTTTTGAAAAGTATGTTACTTACAGGTCATCAAAATGGATCTCAGGCAGGACAATGAGGCCTCCAAGGATCCTGCCGTTGAAAAAGCCGTGTTATCCTTCGACGAGGACGATTTCGAAGGTCAGTGCCGCCGCAACCTGCCAAAAAAGAATGCATGTCAAGGTGTACTTGTTTGTTGTTTTTGCGGTTTTTTTTAATGAATTTATCAACAATTAAACACTCGTTTAAAGTAGAGAGATATAGAGCGATAGCTCTTTATGATCGTTGGTTTATTGTCTATTGTCTGTTGATAATTATTTTAAAACTGAAATTTTCCGAAACTCGAGAAAAATCTGCTTCTTCTCAATGTGGAGGGAATTAACAATAATATTCGCATAATTAAGGGAGGCACGTGCTGATGGAAATTATTAATAAGATGCGAAGAATATGATAACGGAATCAAACACAAACAAAATGTAGAATTATTTATATAATGAAAATCGATGAATGATGGTGGTTTGGATTAAAAATATACGATAAAGTTGATTAGAGAGAAAAAATAGACGATAAAGTTGATTAGAGAGAAAAAAATAATTAATTCCATCGATCCGACTGGGTTCATTTATTTTTAAAGTTTGTATTTATTTAACGAGGATGTCGAAGGACACGTTGGCGATTCAGGGACCGTCAACACTTATTTACATAAATCGAAAAAGTTTCTGTCTCGACTAGCTGCAAATTTGAAGTCTCTCAGTCATGAAAAATTAATAATTTTTTGTATGTTTTTAATATCGGCCAGTTTTGAGAATTACGAAAAAATCTCCATAATTCCATGATACATTTTTTTGGATCACAAAATTTCATTCACGTTAAGAAAATGTTAAAAGATCTAAAGGATTATAAAAAGGCTTGAAAAATGAAACAATCCAAGAGTCTCTATCTTCGCTAGAATTTCAAGATATTTCATAAATTTTCGTAAAATGTATTTAAAAAAATGCTACAAACAGAACACATACAAAATATTAGTTCTTTATATAAAATGCTTACCAAAAGTCATGTTTTTTGTTTCGTTTATAACAAAACAATTGATATAAAAAACGAAGTATAACAGTCATTAAAAGAAATGCCGAAAAGATGGCATTCCAAATTTTTTTTTAAATCAAATTAAATGATTTTTGTAAAAATATAGTTTTAAAAATGAAATTTTATAGGATTTCATTAAATTTCCTAAACTTTAATAAAACTGTAACAATAGTGGTCATAAAAACGCACAAAAAAGCAAAACAACAACACAAACATATTATAAAGAATAAAAATAAAGAAAAACTAGAACATTTTAAAAACGGTCGTATGAAAAGACGGAAAATTATAGCGCACATTATTCGAATTTGGTTTTTCTAAAGAATAAAATTTTTTTTTGATAAAATTAAGTAGTTAAATGATATTAAAAACAAAAAGATTTCTAAAATTTTTGAAATACCCAATACAGCTGATAAACTTAATCCAGTATTGATGTAATAAATTAAATCAAACAATTACTAACAGCTATTGGAGCAGTCTCTGGCGATTTTGTTATATTTTTCATTACCAGTAAGTATTGTGATAACTAAATTCTTGTCAAAAATAATAGAAGTTTTATATTTTATGCATTTCAACAAAACTTGATAATTTTTGACTGGAAAAAATCAAAATCAAAAGAAAAGAAATGTGCAATACTATGAAATTAAAAAATAATAGTGTAAAAGAAACGGACGCAACAGCAGTAAATCAGATCACATAATGGTTAAATATCAAACAACGAAGAAGCTATTTTTAAAAAAACGCCAACACTAAATATAGTTGTTTTAAAAAAATCCATTACAGTCATTAGTTTACCTTGGCGGCAAATAAACTTTAAATTCTTTACGTTACAAAAACGCAAATTTTTTGCAGAGTGCTTTGAAAAGTTTACACTGCGGAAAGATAAAAACATTAAAATCACGAGATTTCCAAGTTTCCACATAAAAATATTTGAAAATTCACTTGTCAGCAAATAAAATCTCGAAAAATTCTGCGAAAAATACCTAGTCAAAATATTTTTCTGCGTAAACTGGGTGAAGTGTGCATATTTGGTTGTCACTGTTTTTAACATACAACCTGTATGACATTTTATTACAAACTAATTTATTATTCATCAAACAACACATATTTGAGACAGTAAAAAAGTATTTTACTCCATATAATAATGTAAATATTGAAATTTATTTTAACAACCACCACAGCTATTTACATTCGTTATCGCCGAGCACGACATCGCATCGATTTTCAGAAAGGTTGTTCTTCTTTGAGCACTCAGCTGAGACGTTTGGATACGCAATTACTTCGAATGTAACAGCCAGACTTGAAATAACAGTGCCAACCACCCTAGTTTTTATTGGAGAAAACGAGAAAACATCCCCATTTGTTTTTTAATGTCTGTTTACCTCGTAAATTATCATAAAAAAGATTAAGAAAGTATGAGTGACACGATGATTATTACTATTACGTATCTCATTATTGTTTTTTAAATCTCAGTTAAGAGGCTAAAAATTATAATCGAATCTGAGACAGACACGAACGATGGCGGATTAAATTCCTCTCATTGCAAGTACAAAAATAACACGTAATCAATCATCACACACTGACATTATTAAAGTATTAAAATAATGACAATTAAGATAAAACATCGTTCATGAGAGAGCGGTAATATACAACAAAGTTATATGTATAATAGATTACATACTTTATAAAATATAAACATAGGAAATAAAAATAATCATAGAATCGGCTGATTCAATTTGCTATTCGCCACATCCCTTAACTTTGCAAAAAAA
>QDEB01045483.1:0-10267 GCA_004193795.1 Asbolus verrucosus | reverse complement strand
TGTGCAAATCTAACTGTTAAAGTGTAGAATACGAATTCAATATGATTCAGTATTACAAACAAAAGTTTTGGTCCAATTACCGTTCGAACGATGTACATTTTAAATATTTAATTAAAAATAACAACTACGCACTTTTACACTTTATTGCTGTGTTTATCGTTGCCTCGTTAAATTGCACTTACTGAAAAAACCACATATTCCAGACAAATAATAACAAACAGAATATATATGGTAAAGAGGAGTAACGGAAGCCTAAGCTAAATCAAATGTGTTGCATTTCTCTTTTGACTATTATTTTCCATTCTGCACCAAAGCATTGCGTAAAATCGAAATATGTATGCCCTTCTGGAGGAAAGGTGACGTAAGTGTTAACTAACTACGTAGCTTCCGGAAGTTAATAGAACGCAGACTGCCCCTTTCCCAACTTTTTAATCTCCATAAATAAAACTCGGCAATATTTTAACAAGTTCCCCCCAAGCGGCACATATATCAATAAGTTTGTACCTCCCATTATATATCGTCAAATAATATAATTTCGTTAATTAATTAATTTGGCCGAAAACTCGAAATTTTTACCGACGTGAACATAAACGACAATAGTAAAATATTTCGTTATTTCAATTATGTAGGTTAGATAATAAATCAGAGTAAGGTGTGACTGCTACTTCTGTTTAGTAGGCACACGAAGCAGCGAACGCACTGTAAAAAACATAAGTCGAACGCTCTACAACAATCAATGATAAAATTAATTTATATCCTTAACGTATACCATTTATCATGGGACAACGCGATCTAAATTATGTATCTTATAATAAACGTTGCCGCGAGATAAGATAAACACTTTGGGAATGTGTATATACAGGGGGACATAACGGAACCAATTTTAATTAAATAAACTTGACAGTTCGGACTTCTCAGTGTGACTCACGCTATAGCAGCTAGAAGAAATAAGATGTTAAAAAAATTCCGAGTGCAAAGTTCCAGTTGATCCGTTAATTTATTTCTCAGATCATGCGAAGTCGATAAATCATTCTGTGCCTTTTGCTGTCAAGAGTGTTTTATGGCGGGAGGAAAAAGGAACGGAATTTTTTCAAATGTTTCCCCTGTCATTATCAACCTTTAATTGATGTGCAAGTGCTGTTTAAGTAGATTCGAAGGCCGAAATCGTCGTTTTGTTATCTCTTAATGGCGCACTTTTAGCGGTGTGATAACTTATTTGGTCGTAAAATTCAAATTTTGACAGCAATTTGCGAGCAAAAGCAAAAAATTGCCAGCGAGAGACACAATCACAAAAAAAATTAATAATTGTATGCAGGCACAGGTAAGTGGCTGTCCTAATTTGTATTTCAGTGACGTAAGGACAAAATAAAAGATTTAGTACTCTTACAAAAAAATTAACATTAACATACGATTAAAAGGTGAATAATAGCTATAATTTGTTCCGTGAAAGAGTGTAGCAAATAAATTATGATTTCTAAAATGACGNNTATTTTGCAAAACATTTTAAATTTTGTTTTGCAAAAAGACAAAACACGTTTCTGGTTTAAAATTATTTAATTTAAAGTGTTTTTAATCTATATTTTTAATACAAATGACAGCAAGTCTTTAAGTGTTATGTTATGTTATTATAATTTTTGAAAAAATTAAGTTTAAAGTTATATTTACAAACTTACGGTCTCAGAAGCGATGTTACGGTTTGTAGAGAGCGAACGCAGCATGTTTACTTTGACCTTGAAATTTGCAAGGTCCATCTAACCTAGCACCAAGATGAAATCTCTAAAATCAGTCTGAGAGTGTATAGACGCAATAAAAAAATTGAAACTGTGTTGTGATCTAAAATTTAATTTCGAAAAGTACAGAGAGTCGAAAACTAGGTGCGTGGGTGGGTGTCTCATCAAAATCGAAGAAAGCTGCTGGTGGTCCTCGTCCGATCTGGCCCAGCTGGCATCGAATTTTCCATCATTTCTAGATTGTTTAATTTTTCACGAGCGTTGTCAAAACAGGATTCCAGGAGGCAGGCCCCTCGTTGACAAAAAACGCTGTCAGTTTAGCATTAATCAAAAGCATTACAGAAAAACGTCATGCATATTAAAATCAGGAGTTATGATTATATGACAATGTAAACTGAAAGGAGAGTGTTGTGTCCCAGCTGTATTAATCTCGTGCTGGGTGTCCCGGATGCGTGTTTACAAAACGAAGTCGTCGACCAATCACCTGTTCGTCCAGAAGAAAAAGCGGAGGACGTGCCTTCGAGAACGCGCTACCTGGAGCGCTGGGTCTCTTCGGGGAGTCCGGAGGACAACAAATTTCTCACCTAGAGGCTAACAAGGCATCTCGTTTAAAATCCATTTCATGGAGATTGAAATATGAGCGTTTGTGTGCAGGCCAGGCCTCAGGGGGCCCCATTCATAAACGGGGAGGGAATGTTTTGAATATCGCCCATAAAACACCGCGGCTAATTTATTTTTAATTCGTCGATGATTGGCCTTCCTCGTCGGGGTTTTGCTCGCTTCTTGGAAAAATTATAACCCCATCCATCATCCACCTCGCGGAGGCGACGTGAAAACACGACGTCTCGGAGTGGGGAATTATTTTCGTGTTCGCCAGGACTGTTTGATTGCAGCTGCTTGAGAAATTTTCCGAGAGCTCCCGTATTGATTGGATATTTTATTGCGGCTGACAGTGACCAGTGGGTCAACTAATTCCACTGTCAAGAACGAATTTATGGAGTCAGAAGTAACGTTGTAATCGCATTCTCCATCTGACATACTGAACAAACTCACAAATTAGTACTAAACATGTGCTCTTGTGTATTTCATTAAGTAACAAGGTGTTCTTTTATATCTCGCATAATTCGAACGTTATCACTCGCACCGACAGTTCCTCCGGCTCGGAGCATCTTCGTACTGTTTACACCGAAACTGTAGGACTTAACAAGTTTTAAAACGATGATGAAAGGCTAATTTTATTGGCCATAATTATTATTTTTATAGTTATATGGCCACAGGCTGTATAAAATACGATATTTACGACTCTGCCTCACCTGTTCTTCTATTCAGTGGTGTATAATCCGTGGGTCGTACACATCTTATACACCTGACAAAGGCTGTTTGCCACCAACAAAAACCACTTATTCATCCACACAATTCTTGGATAAATAAATAGCTTGTGAATAAACGTGTAAAATACATAACAATTTTTAATCCCATTAACAAAGGGGAGTCTTACACGGATCCGGTGTCACAACGGTCAAAATACACACTCAGCTCCAAGAAGCCACAAAGGCATTTCCTAATCCCCCAGGGACTCTCACAGACAACCCTTTCTTCTCTCTGACGCTCCTGCAACTATTTCCACAAAAAGTTCGTTCACAACCAGTCGCTTTCACCTGGAGCTGTTGCACGTTTAATATTCATAATTAATTTTTATATCATGTCCAATCAGCTGTGCCATCGGGCCAATTTGCTTTCTGTTTAAACAACTGTAATTGCGTTCTTGTTTCTTGCGGTTGCAGGGCCATAAACAAAACGCAAATCGGGGGCTGATCAGTTTGCGAGGGTTTAACATTTTAATGCTCGATAATCGGTGACCCGTTTCAGGCCACTTTGCCGATGTTTTAATTCCGGGGCGTTTTTATTCAGAATCGGGATTTTCATTTTGGAAATTAACGAATTTTAATCGCGGCGAGTCGTAAAAACTGATAAGGTTTCAGTTGCTGACATGCGATCTGTCTCTGTCTCGAAGGGCGATGCATTGGACTTAAAAGTGCAGAAATCATGCGGTGGTGATATGAAATATAACTGTCGTACGGTCACGGAAAGGTTAAAATGTTATTCGAGTTTAAAATCGTTTGAACACAGTTGTGTATTTGTTAAATTGCGTGTTTATTAAACGCAATCGATGAAGTTGCGAAATTTTTGCTTTTGAAGGCGATTAAAAATTTTAACCGCAGGGTGGCGTCGTTTAATAGTTGAATCTGTTATTTTATTTTTGAACGAAACTCTACAGCTTGAAAAAGTCGTTATAAAAATGAATTTACAAGAATGCAAGGTAAAGCCTAGAAATATGAAAACTTCTACATTCTTATAAAATGAGAATATGAAAATCTGATGTTAAAACATGCAGATTTTAAAATTACTTAAACAATTCTACTAACTTTTACCAAAGATCAAAATTTGTGTTTTAAATTTGTCCAATATCCATCGGAAATTATGGAAAAATCATTATTTCTTTGAACTTCTAATTCTTCATTATGAAAAAACGAAAGATAAATGTGTGTATCTTCTGCATTGTTTAAAATAGTGAGTGAGCAAACAATATTTTGAAAAGAAAATTTTTTCCGTAAATGTTAAATTGGACTTTCGAGGCGTGAAACAATTCCTATGATACTTTAGAAAAGCAAAATGAGTTCTCAGAGAATATTAATAGTTTGAAAACACGCAGTTCAAAAAAAGCAAAATAAAAAGTGAAGTGAAACCACAGCATAATAAAGAATTTAGAAGAGAATTAGAATTAAATACTTTTATGAAATGTTTAAAAATTGAATTGTTGTAATTTTGGAAGAAAGAGAAAAAATTATGATCAAGTAGTAAATCAGTTTAAAAGAAAGTAAACAATTAGAGTAAAACTGGATGTAACGAAGGAATAATCAAAAAACAGAAGAAGACAAATTATAAGCAAGAAACTGGTTAGTCAGGAGAATGCATAAAAGAAAAAATAATGAATAAGACGCTAAAAAGTTAAAAATCGTTTTAATTGAAGAAATCCATAAAAAAAGCAGTCAAATAAAGAGGTAAAATAATTCCTCAAAATATAACAGAAGAAGAAGCTAATAAGGTGTTGCAAATGTTAATGATTCTATAAGTGATAAAAATTGCAGCTGATGATGTAGATGAAGAAAATTAAGTAAACAAGCAGAATTTGAAGATATTTGTAAACATGTGTTGAATCAGAACAAATTTGTTACCCCTACAGATAAAAAAAAAGATCAATAGATGAAACTGTAGGCATAGTAATTTTCGAGGAAAATAACCATGAATCTACAACAGATGAAACGGAAACTAAAATAGATTCAGAAACAATGAAGCTAATTAGTTAAAACTGAAGAAGAAAACAACACTGAAAATCAGACTTGACATGAAGTGAAGAAATCAGCGTTGTCATAATTATCAGTGAACAAATAATAACGTTGAGGATGCTTTAGATAATAACGGAACTGAAGACAAAGGAAGAAGAAATTGAAACTCCCAAACAAAATAAAACAAATTTGGGAAACATGTTCTTTCAGGAGTAAACCAAATATAAAAAAGTACAGCTGGTACATAAGTTACAGAAACACAAAGAAAATGGTGGTTTTAATCTCTATAGCATGAAATAAAAATAGCAAAGAAGAAAATTAAAAAAAAAAAACAGTATGAGAAGAAAGAAGCTGATACAAGCCTTCGGAAGAAAGCAAGCAACCATCGAAGAATATTTTATTAAATTTTTATCTACTGAAGAAACGTATAGAAAAGGTGCACAAAAAAACACCAAGTTGAAGCTGCTCCTGCATTATTGAATACTGAAGAAAACGAAGAAGATAAAGTGGATACAGAAGCCATTGACGTATCCTTAATTAAAGAAAAAAGTTAAAGTGTTGAGAATCGGTAAAATTGTGCAATTTTTGTATAACTTACTCAAATGTTTAAGAAATCCAAAAGTTTCTATTTAGGTTTTACATGTTAATAAAATTTCTTCTCTTCTTCTATCTTCCATCTTCTATTTTGTACGGTAAATGCAAAATTCCAACATCTTGGAAGTCTCAGAATATCAATCAGCGAAACTGTTGGAGGCTCAAATCCTTTTTTTTTATGTTGCATGGATATCAAAAGGAAATAAAATTAATAGATTTTCTATTATAGCATCTTGACAATTTAAAAATTAACTGGCATTTCATGAAAATTATATAAATATAAATCATTTTACGAAAATATTAATTTACGGAGGCGTAATTTATGTGCAAAAATGCGACAGCTACGAATAAAGAATGAAATATTTTATTGTTGTGAAAAATTAGGTAATAAATCATACGACTGTCATTAATGCAAGAAAAAGAAGAAAAAAACCTAAAACTTCTTGCAGCTCCACTGCAAGTTCCGTTTTTGCACTCGACGGTGGCTCCACTGCCGAAATTTCCGCGTCCGCTTCGAAGGGGCTCCCGCGTTTGACGCTTTCGGAGTGCAATAGACACCCGGTTGGAGTTGCGCTTGCGTCCATCGGAGCGTAACCTCAACCAGGTCCCCTCGTAGCCAGAGTTGCTAAGCAACACACTCCTAACTCTTGCTGGAGTAATGATTGGTGGCGTGGAACCTTACAATGGCTGCCGAGTCTAGAGGCGATAAAGACGCTATTTGGCGTACCTGTGCCTTCAGCAGTTCCGACTTACGGGGTTAATGGCTCGAATCGGAGTCGGTCCTGAAACCTCTGCTGAAATCCGGGCTTCTGTTGCAGATCGTCCTCAATTCCATGCACCGCTACCAGCCCCGCATCCACATCGTCAAGTGGAGGGAGCACTCCGGGCCCATCACGGACCTGGAGCAGGAGCAGTACAGGACGTTCATCTTCCCGGAATCCGTTTTCACGGCCGTCACGGCGTATCAGAACCAACTCATCACCAAGCTGAAAATCGATTCCAACCCATTCGCGAAGGGTTTCAGGGATTCGTCCAGGCTCACGGATTTTGACAGGTAATAAGCCCCGAAACGGTATCGATTTCTTCATCTCGTGTATGGGCCACTACCTTTAATTAAATTTGGCCGAGAACGGCTTGGAATGGTCGTAAAACTGGTTTTTTCGGGGTGATAGGTCTGAAAGTAATTATCTTATTGTTATTAGTGCTAGTTTTTATTGACCATAAAGGAGCACGGTAGCTGATGACTTTTGGGCATCTGGCGGGCCTTAGATTGCCATGGAAGTGCGCATTAAGGGGCAGGAAAAGGTGGAGAACATCTTGGTAACGACACGGAAACTACCCTTCAATTTACGGAGTGCCCGGGGACATAAAAAAATTATTCCCAACTCCAAATTACTTCCAACCTAATATAGGCACTATAAAAGAACGCTTATTTCAAGTGCAAACACGAAATTACTGCTAACAGACCAAACGGAAAGATGACCGAATATTTTAAAATGGAGGGTTTAACATCGCCAAAAATGATGTCTTGTTCGAATGAAAGTGAGAGAAAGCGTTTCGATTTGTTGCTTTAACAAGTCGTTCAACAAAAAGATACGTCACACATTGTTATGGAAAATATCATTGCAATAACCCAATTCATAAAAGAAAATCAATAATGAGAACTTAACAATTATTTTTCTTTAAATGTCTGCATGCGGTATGACGTCGCCAGCTATTGTGGTAAATTTTTACAGATGACTGAAGATAAAACAGTGGGAATTTTACTGAAATGGTTAAAATTCAATACATAATGAACGTATCCGAAACTTATATTTTAACAGTTAAAAGTTCAGTCACTGGACAGTCTTGCATCACTTTCTTCTCTGTCCAAAATTTGCTTGATCCTCTATCATTCACTCTTCAGTTTTCTGTCTGTATTTTTCTATCATTTTAAAAATTTTCCTGCATTTTCAAATAATTTTCTGTTTGAAGAATCAAAAGATTTTTGTTGAACCCGATGTTCTTTCTCTTACTGAGTTTCACGATATGATGTCGCTACAATTTTTCGTTGTTTCCCCTATTGTTGGAGTCATTCTAATGGAAAACCATCCCTTCATGCACGCGATTTCTCACATAAATTCACACTTTCTTTTTGATTTCGTCGTATGGTTTAGGGTCTGTTTTAGGTCGAAGGTGAAAGATAATAAAAATTTATTTCTAATAGGTAATGCTCCTGCTGGTTAAACGAAACCAAAATGTTGCATAAACTGTTTTTATGTAAAATTAAACATTGAACATTGAACATTGAACATTCACTGTAAACTATGTTGCAATGCTGCAATTGATAATTCAGAAATTGGAGAGTAAAGAATATAAGAATAATAATTTACATGTAAGTACTTTGAATTGTTTACACTGAAACATTTGTGTATCTTGTAAACAATGCAAACAATGTAAACAATGTGAATAACTTTATTCTGTATGACCTTTAGTTAGTCTTTCCGCCAACTTGCGACTCTATAAGCCTCTATTGAATTCTAAAGTTTCTTCAGTATAACGAACGCAGCTAATTACAGTTTCCTTTTATCAGATTTGATTTCAATAATATGAAAATATAAAAGAATATACTAATTTACAAATAAAAAATGAAAAATAAAATAAAATTTCACCATTCATTTTGTTTCTTATTGTTTACACGTGTGACAGTATGTTGCTTTTAATTGCAAAATCAGCTAAGTGTGTAAAGAAATCGAAAATTTTAATGCAAATAATAAGTTTCGGATACATCATCATGGATTAAGTGTTATTATACACATTACTTGATAAAATTTAGAAACAAAAAAGTATTTTTCCATTCTTAATGTTTTATTTGTCGTAATTCAGCCATAACTTTTTTTAGAACAGTCTCAACTTTTAACAATTTGTTTACATTGATATCAAAAATTATTCGAGGTATATAAATAAATTCTTATTAATTAAAGTGTAATGTAATGTTTGGCTTTAATTGTTCAATGTGTTGTAGAAATTAATCGACTAACAAAATTTAAATTACCTTTAAGGTTATATTTACTGCAGAAAGTTTGGTAAAAGAAGTATTTGTTCTTGAGATTTTAATTTAAAAACGATGCACCCCTGCAAAGCGATTGTTTCAATTTTCAGTCAGAATTGTAATAGAAATTGGTGTCATTGCATGTATAGTGGGTTGCATTCCACTGCCAGAACAATTAAAACTCATTTAGATATTGTTTAACCCAGCTANNAACTGGTACATCTCCCAGTTCTTTGAATTTAAGGAAGCATTATATTTTTAGATCTATATTAAAAAATTTCATTAGATCAGAAGCATAACTAATTAAAATTGTGTTGGGAATATTTACACATTTCTACATTTTCTAATAAAAAAATACAATTACCTGAAACTTAAGATTAACCAGTTTGTATGAAAATTCAAAGATTTGGAATCAGTTTTTAGTAATAGGTATACTACATGTTTCTTTATTTTGGTGAGTTAAACCCAAAATATTTCTTTTAAATTTTAATGCTTGTAATTTCAAATTTGAGATAAAAGATTTTAATAATTTTCTTTTTCTTTTATTAAAAATGACAATGTCAAGGAGAATTTAGTGTTTACAATGTAGGTAATCTTGCTTACAACACTGATAACTGAAACGTTTCATAACAGCAGTTTTTCCTGAAATTTCAAACATTTCAGCACCGGGGTTTGCATCAGCAACCACAGCATAACTCGGCAAGATCGCTGTTTATTCCCTCTGTCCCTCTGCAATTTGGCAAAAATATGCAAGGCAACTTGGAAGTTTTCCGGCCATCAGGTGTGCGGAATCTGTTCGGCGTGCGGCTCCGTGCAGGTGTTCCCGAAACTCCGGCATCCCCGGAGCGCGTCTCGAATCTGTTGATTTCCGACGTTTAGTCCCATTCGGCAATCGATAACCCGGACGGGATAAAGCCATTATTGCAGAAAGCGATGCCGTTGTTCCGGCGATGGTTGCGGGATGACCGGTCCGGGCTAATTAAAGGAGTCCGGTTGATTTGGAGGCGAGCACGCACACGAACGGTGAAAGTGATAAGTAATAATTCATGGGGCTCCGGGCGCGTAAAAAACAGCCTCATTTCTGTTGTGATAGAATTTAATTTACGTGTTTCAATCCCGCGCTGCCGCTAGGGGGCGTGTTCGTGTGTGCCGCCCTGTAATTTCAGACAATCGTTGTCTTCACGACGACGGCTTGATGATATAATGAAGGCGAGATATTTTCTCACACCTCAGGTAGGCTCCGGTGTTTTCCCAGTTATTTTCTCGTTTCGGGTTTTTGCTCGTCTTTAATTAGGACGCGGTGTACGCTCGCAGCGACCCCTGGTGGCCGGAGGCGGGGCCCCGGAGCCTCTCATTATCGCTTCACCGCGCGATCGCTCCGTCTCAATATTATTGATTGTTTTCGCGGCCGCTCCGCCCGCACAAGACTCGCTTGTGCCTCCGGTTTTTCACAACTGCGCCCCGGACTCTTCCGGACGACGCCGCGGAACGACCGCTCCGGACCGGAGCGTCCCAGCGCTCACGCCGCTCGATCCATTCTTTTGGAGCTCCATCAGCGATCAAAA